>BSBM01001642.1:4587500-4655000 GCA_027924585.1 Larix kaempferi
ACTGACCATTGTGTTGATACCTACGAGGAATAAATTAATGTATTTCTCATAATCTGTGGCATTATATTCCACGATTCACCAATTTTTGAATTTATTCGTATATGTTTCGATATACATATACACTACAATCATGTCCCTTATAATTAGTATCCCCAAGTCTTCTATGGAGATTTTATTTATGACTCCCTTCACCAATTTATTTTTCTTATGTATGTATGTCATGTTCAACACTGATAAGTTACTTATTGACCCCCTTTTGTAATACACTAAAATTTAGGTAAAATTGAAGTTGATTTCTTATTTATGGGAGTTCATTAAAGATGCATCCCCAAACTGAATTCTTGATATCCCTAATGGTCTTCACCATCCTTGATTAAGTTAGGATCTCCTCATGTCTGGTCTTCCATAATTCTATTTCTTATTTAAGCTTGGTGTTTTCTTTCTTCTCCTCATGCTACTTCTTTCCAACACCCTCCTTCTTCTTACTTTACTTCTTGAGTTTGAATGTTCTTTTATAAGCCAAGTTTTTTGCAGTTACGGCCTTGATGGCACTATCCCCTACTTTTGTCTTCGATTTTGTCAATTCCTGGATCAATCATTTGATATCTTGTTCCAATTATGCTATTGAATCCTTAGAGGAGGGTGGTTGACTAATGGAAGAAGCTAGTGACTTTTCTCTATAGCTTCAATAATTTCATGTTTCAGGGAATTAATCAAGCCATTGGCTTCCTCTAGGTGGAATTCGAAATATTGTGCATTACTAGGCTTAGGAACTTCCTATTCTATACTCTTATACAACAGTGGAGTCTCCCAACCCATTTCTTCTACTAACCCTTTGTTTGGGGGTCCCACCTTGGCCTTCTTCTGATCAAGTTATTCTTAGACCTATCCCTCCTTAGATTTCATTTTATCATCCTATTTCAGTTGATTGGGGATGTCGCCTGCATTCTTAACTCCTCTAGTACTTCCTAATGAACCGATCTCTTTTTGCTAGGTGGTGGATGTACCCTTTTCCTCTTCATAAATAAATTTCTCAAGGATCTCTTCCATTTTTATAAGTTGTTGTTCTATTATCAATTTATCCCCACTAATCATGATGATGGGGTCTTCCTCATGGAAAATAGTGAGAAAACCTTCGTATAATAGAGAACCAGATGATGTGGTTTGAAATGAAGAAATGACCTTTCCAGATATTTTCCCCTTTGTTGATAAATAATCGCAAGAGGAGTGAAATTTCAGTGAAAATATATCCTCCTATTTTGGGCATGATTGGATCTGCTACCAATCATTATCCCTTTGGTATTTGCTCCATCTGATTTGTTCTTTCATCCCTTGGCCTTATTTTCCTAGCTATTTATCTTTTACAAACCCCATATCTTACATTATGGGGATGGCCTTGGGTGTAATGTCCTCGTTTTTTTATACCACCATAGTCCACCATCACCCATTCAACCCCATGGGTCCTAGTGATAGTTTGGAATTATTAATTAATGAGGGGTTAAGTTTTGAGGCATTAATTGCCAAAGTATTTAATTTTACTTCCTTAAGTTTGAGATGCACTTGAAAAAAATTATTTCTCATTAATAAATATCTATCTTAATGAAATAAAGTGGATAATGATCCATGAGGGCACATTAGAGGATAATCTTTGACCAAGAGATAGATTCCACAAGAAGAAAAGATGAAATCAGTTAAAGCTAGGAAAGCAGGAAAAAGAAAGGAAAAGCTGGCACAAGGCAGAAAAGCAGTAAAACTCAGGAAAATAAGAATAAAGCAAAAAAGAAGACAAAAGCAGAAAGCAAGATAAGGAAGAAAAGTAGGAAAAAGTAGGATAAGGCAAAAAAGAAGGAAAAACCAGTCAAAATAAAAAAACAAGATAGAAAAGTAAAAGCAGAAATCAAGAGAAAAAGCAAAAGTAGAAATAAAAACTAGGATAGAAAACCACAAGCAGGATAAAGCAAAGGTAGAAAGAAAAGAAAAAAACAAAAAATTGCAAGCAAGATATCCTTATCCACTCCATGGGGGTGATTTAGCCTATTTGAAATGATCCACAAGTCACTTTAAATCTATAAAAGAAGGAGCGCGCACCACTTTCCCATCTTTTGACAGTTTGAGAATTGAATTGAGTGCAATTTTGCCTCTTTGACTTGGGAGATGTGCCTCTAGTCCATGCTGGGAGATGTGCCCCTACTATTCCTAAGAGGATGATGACATCCAATATTCATCATTGAGTTTATTGCAGGTCTTGAATTATAATCCAGTGAAGTTCGATTTTGTTTGCAGAGATTGAGAAGCCTCCCATTTGAAATCATGATGATTCCTAGCCTTTCTATGGTGGAGAATTCTTCTTCTTATGTATTTCTTTCTGGAGACTTATATGCGATATATTTCAGATCCTAATTGATTTCATTAATGTAATTTTGAAAATTTGAATTCCATTATATAGATTTAATAAAGAGAAGTTTGAGTTTCATATCAATTTCTTGCACCTAGTCTAAATTGCCATGGAAAATAACTAGTTTTCAGTATTTGAGAACTTGATGAACTTATACAACTCCAAATTGATTTATTTAAGTTTATTCTACAACTTAACATGTAAAAAAAATCATTCCATGTCTGAAACCAAGAATTTGTAGCCTTCTCCCCATGTTTGGGAAATCCTGAAGTTGAACTAGTTGTGTAGTCCTAGGAGACAATTTTACTTATTTGCTATGTAAACCTCACCAAAAATTACTCAAAATTGCTGGATCAAACCAAAACTTGTATTTGACAGTCAATTTATTTTTTTAATCCTTCCTGAGTCGAAATCCTTCACCACTGGTTCTCAGTTAGTGCCAAGTTGAAATTCTAGTTTGCATATGTTGGGTTTCCCAGGAGCCATGGAGTAGAATTCATCCTAGTTGATGTTTGAAACATTAACGGTCCTAGTACATTGTAAAAAGGATATCTCAGCTAGCATGATCCTAATTCCTTCTAGATTTGTTTGAAATTTCCTTCCTATAGCCAGTCAAAGTTACTAGTGTTCAATGTTTTTCCTTAAGTCTTGTAGGAGAGTCAGTTAGTGTACAATCAAATCTGATTGGTACATTACAGTGCTATCATAGCACTTTCCTCTACTCCTATGGAAATTAAGCTCTCAATTTGAATAATTTGCAACAATGATACTAACACCTACTTGGTTTAATCTTTACAACAAGGCCAAGCTTCTTTGATTTATTGAAGAAATCACCATCATGTCTTTCCTTGGTTTTTCTGATGGGAGGAATAGAGATGATATGATCAGATCTATGAAAAGGTTTAATGAATACATGGATTTGAGTTTTTATTGCAAAAATGAATTGTACTTCATAGAGTACTATGTTTTGCAAGACAAGCTTGAATAAAAAGGGTATGTTCAAAATTCAAATTCTCTCAAGAAGAACAAACCATCTATCTATGGGAATTTCATGAGATAATTTACAACCAAGGGTACCAAAAACTCTTGTGAATAAGATGTTGCAAGGAAGAGGAAAAATACAATCACGGAACAACCTTCAAATCAGCCCACTCATAATGAAAATCCTTATACTACACAATATGGAGAGGTTTCAGGCTACACGATGGAGGATATAGAGGAGGCATAACCTTATGAAACTACTTTGAATCTTACGGTGGACTCAAAAGAAGAATAACAATTTTGTTCTTCTAATCAATTCATGGTATCATTAGATTTGGAGGAGGAAGGTCAACTTCATGAGGATTTGAGTATGTCACATTTCGTATCTTGCATGGAGCATGAGCATGGAAACATGGCCAAATGTGTTCCTGAGGAGAAGAAGGAGCTTCTTGAGTTGATGGAGCATGAAAATCTGCATGTGCATGAAGGAGATTCATAGTTTCTTGTGTATGAGGAGAGAGATGATATGGAGGGTGTGGACCAAGCACTTGTCTTGATTCCAAAGGAGGACATACCATTCAGATCTACAATTAAAGGAACTTGTTTGTACAAGGATTGGATATATAAGTACATGGTGGAAATTGAGATCCTAGGGTGCACCAAACTTGTATACTTTGGAAGAAGGAAAATTGGCATGACTCTTAAAGAGCCCCTTAGTGAACAAGAAAATTCACATGCATGTAATATGCATGAGGAGTATTCATATCTACAAATGAAGAGAGTAGATGCATGCATGATTATTGGATCAACGAACAATGAAGTATTTCCATTCACCATTTTGGTGGGTGTATCTTGTAGAAAGTTTGGAGTTCAATGGATGCTATCCATTGGGGAGCCTATTTTGCACTACCAAGTTCCTAACTTGAGATATTTTAGGAGGTCTTAGTACATTGAGAGGGCTTCAAAGTGCCTCATGACCATTCAAGGCACATCCATGAACATGTCTTATCATTTTGAAGGCATTGGAGGTTTTCTACGAGTGCATAAGAAGGGATTGGAAGGTCTCCCACCGGATAGACCACCTGACAAGGTGAATAAGCATAAGGTTGAATTGATGATGGATATAAAATACATCAATATCTTTCATTACACGCATTTGAAAAGGTTGAAGGAGGGAAAGGAAAGGGACACCAAGAGTTCCTTTGATGGGGGACACATCAAACCATGTCCTCTTGCATTTCTTATGGGCCTAATGAAGATGAAGATCAAAATAGAGTGCATGTGCATAAGGAACAAAGTCCTTAACAGAGAGATCAAGGAGGTCTTACACATTCTCCATAACACACATGTTTCAATATCACAGTCTTGTTGGATAGCTGCTTCATTGGAATATTAATCTTTTCTTGAATCCATGGATAAGATCCAGAAAGCAATGACTACACTCCAAGGTAATTTCTCACATATGCTTTCTGACAGAGATTACTTGTATGAGCTTGTTCATATGTTGTAGGGAGCATCCTTGAAGGATGATGAGGATATTTGCAAGCTCAATAATGAGTTGATGGCCACCCAAGATTCTTTGAGAAGAACTCAAAGTTCCCTCTTGGAATCCAATATGGAGATAGACCAACTTCACCAAGAGTTGCAGAGATCACACATTCATTCCTACATTCCAGTCAGTCATTCTCTTTTGGTTTATGACATTCATATTTCTATGGAGGAACCTCAAGAGATGGTAGTTCATGAGGTGAATAGTGACATGCATGTGCTTGAGGAGTTTTTAGATGCCGATGATGATTTCCAAGGACATACTATCTTCTAGAGAGAAACTGAGATTATTCCTGGAGTGAGTCATTCCTCCATTGAGGAGTCATAAGAGATCCTATTTGATGGACCAACCTTTGATGGAGTTGATGCAACCATTAGCTTGATGGATGAGGGTTGCAGTGATGAGATTCTGGTCCATGATACTACATAATTTATTCCTACTTGTAACATGTCAATTGACGGGGAAGTTTGGCTCAAGAATTTCTTCGTGATGGTGCCTGAAGAGGAGTATAAGGCTCCCAAGGCGATTTTTGCAGGCGCTTTTACTGGAAGGGAGAAAATCCAAAATTCCCTAATCAACTTCCAAATAAGACAGTTGCAGAACTCAAGTTAGACATATCTCTTCTAGACAGTTGTAGGAGAGATTCCAGGAAGATACAAGTAGAAGTACCAAATTCTATCACTAAGTGTGAATAAATTTACAAAGAAATTTGTCAAGTACATGAGAAATTCCATATCTCGATGGTTCCATATACGTATGAGTTTCCCACCAAAGATCAACATCTAACGGAATTGCAAGGTGGCTTAAAACAAGACCTGGAGTACATCAAGAAACTAGATGGGCTTAATGAAGAATATCTCAAGCAACACATAAGCAAAGCATCTGTAAATGCTTATTTCCTGGAGGAAAGTTATAAAGAAGCCACTAAAGGAGTAATAAGTGTGGGAAAAGAATTATAAGTTCATGAAATATCTCTAAAATTATTAGAGCCTCTACAATGTAATATAATATTTCATGAAACTAACTTATGGGACATTTATATTTCCATCTTAGAGGTTCGACTGGAAGGATAATTTAATTTGTAAATAATTATCTATTTTTGGTTGTGCAAGCACAAAAGACAAATTTTAGCAATCCAAGGGTCAGAGGGTAGGTTAAGCAATTAGTCATGTAAAGACAAATTCTCTTGTAAGATAAATAGAGGGGGTAAGGGATTAGAAAGGACTTTTGCTGGTGAAATAGAAGCTGGAGACATTTTGTAAGAGAACTAATTTTCTGCTAATGAGAAAGACCTATTTGCTAGGAAAAGCTTGCATGGATTTTTGTGTGGAATGTTTTGGATAATAGATCAGAATTATTTCTTTTTGTGTTCAAATTCATGCTATGAGATATTTCTAACTTTATTGAATTATTTCGATGGTAATGAATGATTTCACTTGTCTATGCAAATGTCTATATGATATCAGAGTAATAAATGAATATAAATGTTATCAAAGATATCTTTGTATGTTTTTTTCTATGAATGTAATACTTTATCTAAATAGCTATCTGTTAGATTTGTATAAGCATTCTCATATTATTACTCTCTTTAAAACTCACTCCTTGCAAGGATAGATTAGTTAAGTTAGAATAGGGTTAGCTAATTGATAAGGTAGAAGTGATAAGACGAGAGGTAAGAACCTACACATCACTTGCGAGGCTTCTTCCTGTCAGTTATAGGTTATGCATCAATTAGATTAAAAGCACTTACATACTCATAATTTAAACTTAAAATATAAATGGTGGGCCGGGACACAACCAGTAAATTCAACAAACATACCTACGGTAGCCGAACCGTTAACCGGATGGATTTCCTATTCCAAACATTAAATGATCTAATTGGGATTATTCACTGGGGAGAATCCATACTGTTGATGCTAGGATTTTATGGGAATCAATATTTTTTGGCGCTAGAAGGAAGGAAACCAGTGCATGGCTGATAAAGAAAACCTATTTTCGCGAGGAAATTTCTCTAGGTATCCATTAGAAACAACCCAACCAGAAGAATTGATTTATGAAACTGATTATCAAGAAAAGTTCGATTCAGAAATTGATCATACTGAACATTTGTATTATGTACCTCTTACTGAAGTAGATAATTTCATAAGACACACTAGATAGTACATGAGAAAACTTGGAGGATTATTGGTGGTACCTTTGCTACCTAGAAGACAAGCTCCTAGATGACAAGTTGTGAAAACTAGGGATTTTGTGCTTGTGGAATCTTTGGAAGAATTAGTTGATTTATCATTACAAGATATACCAAATCCAATCAATCAACTGAGGCATAATTCTCTGGATTCAATCACTGCTCCACACATACAAACACTTTCACCTACACCCACACCCCCACATTCACCCCGAATTCCTAGGCTCATTAATACCATGCCTAACAATGCCAATCCACGACTTGCATGGAGAGACAGAGGACCACTCAACTTAACTACTCCTTTACATGATTTTGCTAAGCATCCGGAGCGAGTACTACCTACATTCAATCGTGGAAAATGAATCTATGTTGATGATCACCTAAAGAGATTGTACTTAGCCCTAAATATGCTCAATGTAGAACATGAGGATGTGGTGTGCATACTGTTCCCGTATACTTTTGAACCTAGAGCGCCATCGTGGTTTTTTATCCTACAGACTGGTTCTATAGAAGATTGGGATAGCTTTGAAAATATTTTTCTGAATAAGTTTCGTAAGAAAAAGGCTCTGGCTTCACTTATGAAAGAATTATTGTCTATGCAGATGGAAAAGAAGGAGAAAGTACAAAATTTTAATCAAATATTTACTATGATTTTAAATAGTTTCAGCGTTGTAACGAAACCTACTGAAGAGTCATTGGTAGAATATTATACTACAACGCTTCTCCCATCCATAGCCATGTTTGTAAAAATATTTGTTAAAACTACTTTAGCAGAAACTTTTGAAGAGGTGAAGAAGGTAGAAACATACATAGACAACATTATGAAACATTCTCTGGATCTAGAAGTAAAACCTACAGTAAATAAGAAGAATATGATGTTAACCAAATCTAAAGAAGATTCTTCAAATGAATTAGAAAATGTGGTCAAAATGCTTCAAAAGTTGTCCAATAAAATAGTAGATCTGGAAAAGGAAAAAGGTGCTAGTTCTTTGGTAAGAAAACCATTTAAACCTTTCTATAGAAAAAGGAAGAAAACACACAACCACCATCAAATAATTATGTTGTTTTTAATTTAAATTAAGTTGGTATGGATCACTTTTTCACATTTCATCAAGAACATCATTCTGAAAAAAAAATCCCGTAGTGGATTAACTGAATGACTCTGGTAATGAATCAATTATTGGATACACAACTAATAGATCATGAAGGTGAGGAAGAAGACCAATCTAATGAGCCAGAAGATTGAAATGAAGAAACTGCATTGGTATTATGGGATTGGGCTCCAAATTTGGGTTTATATGAAGAAGAAAAGGTGGAAGAAATACAAGTTTCATCTGTAGATTATTCTACTAGAAGTGAGGGACCAATAGAAGAGCAAAGTATGGTATTACCCAAAATGAAGATAGCCAAAGAAAACATAAAAAAGAATAATAGTATAAATAAGTCACAATCAAAAGTAAATTCAGGGGTTGTAAAGGAAACAAACCCGTTAATCAATAAGCAAGTAAAACCTGTAGTCAACAAATCTGATATTGGTGAAAAAAATGGGGGAAATCATAATATGGGATATGATATTGTAGAATATATCCAGAAAACAAAGGCAAATATATCTCTGTTTTAAATGTGTAACCTGCCACAACAGAGGAAAACATTATTGGAATATTTTGATGTAAAATCAAGTAGTACAATAGACAAACAATCAGAAAGGGTTGAGTCTGATACTAAGATTAACGAATCAAGTATTGTTGGAAAAACAAAATCTCAAACTCTTCCTTTTATTTTTACTTTTGAAATATTTAATTATAATGTGCATAACTGCTTGGTAGAGTATGGGGCTTCATCTAACATCATGCCACTATCTATTTGCAAAAGGATTAATGGACAACCCATAGCATCCCCTTCTCGGATTATACAACTAGATAGATCAGATGTTAAAGTTATTGGGGAAATGAAGAATGTACTTATTAGGTTGGCAACAGATTCTAGAGTATGTTAGTTCATTGATATTATTGGTAGTGGACATAGCAGAAGCTTATGGGTTAATATTGAGTATATATTGGTCAAATAAGTTGAATGGTTATTTCGCAACAAATTGGTCTCATTTATGGTTTCCATACTAGAATAAGCAGAACTGAATCAAAGTGTTGAGGGAACTTGATATGAAGCATAATGTAACTGAGTTAGAAGGGAAAAATGATCCAGTTAATTTTTCATCTTCATTTTTGGGAAATTATTTTTAGAAATTGAGCTCGGGAACTATCAGGCAGAAAATATTGGCCATGATTCAGACACATAGTCCGATCTCCTTCAATTTGCACGTGCTGATGATATTGACTGTAATATAGTAGAGTTAGTTACTGACATATGTGATCATACTAACATATTTGAATCATAAGATAAGTTTTGGAATTTATACTTTGATGGATAGAAGATACAAGAGGGAGCAAGAGTTGGTTGTGTTCTTGTTGATTCTCAAGGAAACAAACAATTTCTCTCTTGTAGACTAGAATTTGAATGCAAAAATAACACTGCTGAATACGAAGCTTTAGTTCAAGGTCCGAAAAAGCCATTGATTTAAATGTTAAAAATTTAAAAGTTTTTGGTGATTTAGAGATAGTTGTTAGGCAGATAAGGAACACCATTCATTATTTATCTCCACACTTGAAAGGGTATCAATCCGAGATATGGAATTCAATACCAAATTTTAATGCTTTTAGCATAAATGTCGTTCCTAGGTTACAAAATATCGTTGTTGATTTACTAGCCACTTCTGCTTCACGTCTAGTACCAACAAATAAAAAATGTTCCATTGTATTGATTTTTAGGCCCTCTGTCCCTGATAACATTACAAATTAGATATTTTTCGATGATGATGAACAAACTATCCACTTTTTGACGAATGAAGATACATTCAAAGGATCTATTATTAAGGAGGACGAACACCAGTCATAATTGCAAAATATTGATATCAGTAATGGAAATTTTATGCCAAAAGGAGTATGAACTTTAGAAAAGTTATTTGATCTACAACATAAATTCAGGAAGCCAACAAACGTCAAAACAAATAGCTCCTCAATGCAATACGAATTGGTGAACTTAGGTATAGAACGAGAACCTAAATATGTCAATTTGGGACAGTGTTGCTTACCTGGCGAGAGATGCAAATTTATTAAACTATTTCAACAATACAAGGACATTTTTTCATGGACATATGAGGATTTTAAGACTTATGATACACGCATCATACAACATGCAATACCTATCAAACAAGGCGCGAAACCATTCCAACAACAACTATGGAAGATGCATCCTACATTTGTACCTTTAATAGAAAAGGAATTAAAGAAGTTGCTTGATGTTAAAATTATTTTTAAAGTTCGACATTCTAAATGGGTGGAAAATTTGGTACCCGTAAGAAAAAAATCAGGAGAAATAAGATTGTGTGTCGACATTCGAAATTTAAATAAAGCATCGTATAAATACAACTATCTAGCTCCACCATTGGAACAAATAGTACAATTGGTGTCAGGCTCAGAGATGTTCTCCCTATTGGATGGATTTTCAGGATACAATCAAGTATTAGTGACCAAGAAGGATCGACTCAAGACTACCTTTCGCACAAAATGGGGAACATTTGCTTATAGAAGAATGCATTTTGGCCTTATGAATGTTGGAGCTACATTCCAAAGGGCCATGGACATCAAATTCTGAGTTTTAGTCGGCCACAATGTTGTTAGTTATTTAGATGATGTGACAGTATTTTATAAGAGAAGAGAGGATCGTGATTTTCATTTAAAACGGATTTTTGAGCGTTGCCGGAAGTACGACATATCTTTGAATCCTAAGAAAAGAATTTTTTCTTCCCTCGAAGGAAAATTGTTAGGACAAATCATCTGTAGAAAGGGAATATCTACAGACCCAAAAATAATTCAATCCATAACCCAGATTCCCATGCCCCATAATAAAAGGACTACGAAATCATTTATAGGCGCAGTAAATTTTGTTCCAAGGTTTGTGCCATATTTTGCAAAAATTGTAAAACCTTTGCAACAAATGGTGAAGCAAAGTGTGCATTTCAAGTGGACTTAGATTGAAAGGGACACATTCAAGGATATAAAATATGACATTGCTCATGCACCTTCATTGAGCAGTCCATATTTTGAAAAGGATTTCATTATATATACATTTACTTCAGATCATTCTCTTGCAGCAGTTCTTACGCAGAAAGGAGAGAAAGGAGACGAGTATCCAATATCTTTTATGAGCACTGGATTACAAGGGGATGAACTGAATTACCCAGTTGTAGACAAACAAGCATGGGTGAAAAAATGAAGATGGGTGTCTATTTTGGGGGGTCTCGTGAGAAAATAATTCTGTTTTTTTCATGTCTTCCAACTTCGGGCGAACAAAAGTGATATTTTTATTTAAAATTTCACTTTGCCGTAAAAAGAAAACTTTTGTAGAATTATGTTAGCTTTCTACTCATAATTTTTTCAATTTTTTTTATTAAGATTTGATATGTCGATTTCGCAAATGTTTAACAGTGTGTTCTTATAAAATGAAAAGACTACAAAAGAGTTATGATTTGTTGCACCACTAAAATCGTTGTTAGACTTGTGTTTTGCAAAAACTGAAAATGCTACGACAATCTACACACAATGTACTAACGGCTGACTATAAGTTTGCATCCAATGGACCTCTATACTAATTATTATATTTTTTTAAAGTCGATCCATGGGGAAACTCAGTCGATTTTCAACAACCTTTTTGTTGCACCACTTTTCTCTCAATCCGCTATAAAATCAAAAAATCTACGACCACCCTTTTGAAGTAGACACGTCAATGAATCGACCCACATTTTCTTCGATTTTTTTGGTGTTGTATTTACAAAGTTATGGATTTTTCTTTTCGCTGTTTTTTTAAAGAGCTGAATCATAACTCGACACATGTTACAAATATAAAACTTAAAAAATATCAGTTCTTATCTATATACAACAAAATTTATACCCTCGTAAAGTAGATTCAATGATGAATCTACTGGTATGAAGTCCGACATTCGTTTTGTTGTGTAAGAGGTGGTTTTCTCCTTCCGAAAATGGAGAAACCTGAAAATTTTACAGAGATCTGAATCAGCCATGTTTCAGAGATTATTCGGCCGAATAATTATTCGGCCGAATAATTATTCGGCCGAATAACTGTTTTCCGTAACGGGGCCGTAACTTATGGCGAAGGTTATTCGGCCGAATAACTAAACGGAAAAAAAATTACGTCGGCCGGAAAAAAAAAAAAAAAATTTATACTCATATAAATAAACGTAAAGTTAATTCATTATTTTCGCATGTTTGAACTTCGCATTTTTTTGTCAAACTAATTTCGGAAGGAGGAGATAATTTTTGCAAAAGGAGGTTTTTACAAGGTATGTTTCTTCTTCTTCTTTACAAAAGGCACATTGAAGGATTTTTTTTTTCTAAGGCATATTTGCAAGGAGTTTTTCCAAACTATCTCTTTTCTTATTGCATTTTTACAAAGAAGACATTTTTTGCAAAATGAGGTTTTTACAAGCTATGTTTCTTCTTCTTCTTTACAAAAGGCACATTGAAGGAGTTTTTTTTTCTAAGGCATATTTGCAAGGAGTTTTTCCAAACTATCTCTTTTCTTATTGCATTTTTACAAAGAAGACATTTTTTGCAAAAGGAGGTTTTTACAAGCTATGTCTTCTTCTTTTTTACAAAAGGCACATTGAAGGAGTTTTTCCAACATATCTCTTTTTTATTGCATTTTTACAAAGAAGACATTTTTTGCAAAAGGAGGTTTTTACAAGGTATGTTTCTTCTTTTTTCCAAAGGCACATTGAAGAAAAAAAATTTCTAAGGCATATTTGCAAGAAGTTTTTTCCAAATATTTATTTTCTTGTTGTATATTTGCAAAGAAAACATTTTTTTGAAAAAGAGGTTTTTACAAAGTATGTTTCTTCTTCTTTTTTCCAAAAGACACATTGAAAGTGTTTTTTTAAGGGATATTTGCAAGGAGTTTTTTCAAAATATTTCTTTTCTTAGACATGTTTGCAAGGAGGTTCTTTGCAAGGATGTTTTTTTTTCAAAGTAGCTTTGCACTTTTTATTTAATTGAAAGAGGTTTTTTCAAATAGTTGTTTTGCTAAGGTATTTTGCAAATGATTTTTTTCCAAAGTAGTTTTGCACTTCTTATTTATTTGAAAGAAGTTTTTTCAAATAGTTATCTTATTTTGCAAAGGATTTTTTACAAGGTAATTTTGTACTTCTTATTTCTTTGAAATTGGGTTTTTTTCAAAGAGTTGTTTCTTTACAATGATTTTTTCCCAGATATATTTATAAATAAGTTTTTATTGAAAGTATTTTTTTCTAGTGGTTTTTTTCGTAGATATTTTTTCAAAAAGGTATTCTTGGAATGAATTTTACAACAAAGATTTATTTACAAGGTGTTTTATTTTCTTCCTTGGCACAAGGTGTTTTTATTATTTTCCAAAGAAGATTTTTGTTCAGAGAATTTTTTCAAAGGAAAGTTAATTCCAAAGAAATCTTCTTCAAAAGACTCTTACAAAATTTTTAAAAGGTAAAGTAAATTTCAGTTCATGTTTTTATAAATTCCGTAAATGTTTTTAAATCTTAATTTATTTGTTTTTACTATAAAGTAACATGATTCTTTAATTTATCGTCTATAGATTAAACAACCATGGGCAATAAGAGAAATCGTAAAAGAAAAGCTGATCGTAAACGTGATGATGATGATAATAGAGAGAAACAAAAACTCAGATATATTGCCAAAAAACAAAGGGTTGCTGAAATGAAAGAGAGAACTATTGAAGATATAAATACAGATTTACATGACAATGTTGAAGAAATAGAAATTGAAAATAGAGTACAAGAAGAACAAATTGAAGTTGAAAAGAACATTGTAGAAGATGTAAATAGTGATTTACATGCTAATGTCGATGAAATCAATATTGAAGATCAAGTTCAAAATCCAGAAATTGAACCTGGTATGTATATATCATATATTTTCCAAATTCATTTTTTTATAATGAATTTTATTTTTTGATATATGTTAAATTAAATTTAACTTGATGTATAGGTACTTTTACTATTGATGATGAAATGTTAGAAGACATTGATTGCGACAAATATGGAGAAAAACTACCAATACATGTTGCACGATATCGTGCTACAAAATTTTATGATGAAGTTCTCAAAGATTACTCAATAGTAGGACAAGCACAAATTTTGAGATGTTTATTAGTGTCCAAGAAATTAGAAGGTGCTACATCGTTATTGGGTATTCACAAAGTAACAAAAGAGTCGAAATTGAAACAAAATGTGATGAAAAATATAGGCGATGCAATAAAAAAATTTAGAAAATCCCGGAAGAAAGATATCAGTGCTGCACGTAAAGCAATTCATACAGCAATTCTTTCAGCTAGTACTAAACAAAAGCGTTTGACAACAGAACTAGCAAAAGCAGTTGGAACATCAAGAAAAACATTATACAAACATAGCAAATTCAGAATGCAAATAGATGAAAATAATGAACTTGCTTGTTGGGCAATTATTTGTAGACAACCTTACAAAGATAGATTAGGAGCAGGGGTTAAAGATATTGTACGAGAATATTGGTTGGAACATGCTCGAGTTTCACCAAATGCAAGAGATGTGATACGCAAAAGAATATCACGAAATGTATATGAAAGCCAACCAAAACATATAATGGACATGACACAAGTACAATTGTTCAATAAATTCAAGGAAGATCATCGTGGAATTAATATATCAATCACTACATTTGTGCAACAAAAACCATGGTATGTTCGACCTATAACTATACGTGATACATGTTGTTGCCGTTATCATGTGCAATTTCAGTTATATTATGACACGTTTCTTGAATTTGGTAAAATGTTTTGGACAAATTCACCACCTCCGCCAACGATACGTGAATTCATATCTCAAATTTTATGTGAGAGAAATCACGATGAAGTATTTTATTCAAAGAAATGTGTCAATGGAAAACATTGTCATCATTGTGGAAATTTGGTGTTATTCCACAATAAATACCCTATCGATAATGATCAATCGTTGTCAAATGTAAATGTTGATTGGAAGAGATACGAATACATCAACTATAATACAAGTTCTAGTGATTCACGTTCCAAAAGAATTGATTTGCTAGAAGACAAGATATGCGTCACAGATTTTCTCAAAAAATTTGAAAACGAAATTTATAAATACACCCAGCATTCACATAGAGCACGATGGCAAGATCTTCAATTCAAACAGTCTCGTGAAATTTTTCCACCCGGAACAATTTTGTCAGTGGTTGATTTTGCTGAAAACTATACATTTGCTGCACAAAAAGAAATACAGAGTGAATACTATCACTCTGACCAAGTTTCGATATTTGTCCATGTTGTATATAGACATTCTCAACAGGATATCGATGGCATTGAAAGCACATGTGACAATCGAGATGTGATTAAAGAATATCACTTCTATATCAGCGATGATCGTACACACGACACACATTTTGTCCAACATTGTATAGAAAATATTTTCTATGACTCACTGAAAAAACGCGAAGTCAAATTCAAAGAGCATTGGATATGGTCTGATGGATGTGCGGGTCAATTTAAATCTTCACGATCATTTTTTTGGTTATGTCGACTTCATAAAGCGCTGAACATTAAACATCGCTGGAATTTCTTTGAAACTGGGCATGGAAAAGGTGAGCATGCGTGAAAAGAGCACTTCGAAGATGGCAAATGAACTATTCTTCAGCACGGTTTCATTCAGCTGCAGAGGTTGTCCAATGGTGTCAATTAAATCTAAGCCATGATTATAATCAACAATCAAAAGACGTGCGCAGGTATGTCCACTATTTTTTTAATTTATATTATTTCTTAAAATTTAAAAAAATGTATATACTAACATTTAAGTACACATGTACACTATTTATTGTGTAGGTTTTTTTGGCTTGTTGGGGTCCAAGATATAAATAGATCAACACCATATGACGCTAGCACCATACATGGAACTAGAGATCTTCACTCTATTCAAACAAAATCATTTCACAACGTGTTTGCATTTGACAGTAGAAAGCAATCATGCTTTTGTCATATTTGCATTGAAAATGTCGAGTCTACAGAAATTTGTGAAAACATAACAAACAACTACGTAAAAGCTTGGAGACACACAGAGATTAATCCAAAAGGAAAAATGCCACTGGCAAGTGTTGAAGAATTAGAATCAGAAGAAATAGCAATATCGTCTGATGGCGATAGAATTTCAGATCTCGTAAGAGAAGGTAATAAACTTGTTTTTGACTTTTTAATCAATTGTTCATTCTAATCCTTCGCCATAAGTAGTCAATTCAATTCATTTAAATACGCTAACACCAATCATAACTTGCACAGGAGATGTTTTCGCTGTGATTGCACCTGTAAACAACAACGAAAATGTCAAATATTATTTGATGCGATGCACTGAAGGAAAAATGAAGTTATTGGAGGACTACAACGACAATGGATTTACATACGAAAGAGGATCCATCATTTTAAAAGGCTACTTTTTTCAGCAGACGCATATGACTAAAAATTATGTCTACTTTCAAGATTATGAGCCCGATGTTATATGTTGTCAATATAGTCATTTAGTATGTGCATCTCGAATAAAATTGATACAAGTTCCATCAAAAAAACAGTTAAAAACCAAAAAATGGAAACTATCCATATGTGACCATGAACGGATAGTTGAAGATGGCATTCCATTGCGATGTTTTTAACTACATATCAAAAATAAATTGATCTATATTTTTGTCCATGTCAATTGTTGTGTGCAATATATTTTTTGTCCAATTATCAAAATTGTTGTGCACAGTATATTTTTTCATTGAGATTTTATGAATATTTTCTTGAATGACAACAAACATAAGAGCTTAAATGGTTGTACTTTAACATGCTTAAAAATGAATTCAAATATAATTTAAAAATTCAAAAGTACTTTATTCGGGTCCCCATATGTCTATTAGACCACTAAGGGATGAGATAACGGATGTGGCTATCCCCACTCCGCTCCGAATTTTTACTTTTGGAACTAATTGATGTAAACAAAAAATCACAAAAAAAAACCTATTAAATTTTGTATTCTTTTAATCCATCGAACATGTTTCTTTACGTACTTCACCATAAATATGCTCTTAAAATTGTCACCAAATTCTCCGTCGCAAATCTTTAATTTAAAATATCGCTCAAGTGCAAATTCACATAACTTAAATCATGGCAAATGGAGACAACGATCATTTGATTTTTAATCACAAGCAAGGATTCCAGGATTGTGAAGCTTATGCTAAATTAGAGAAATGATTATTTACAACAAATCAATGAAAATTCATCAAATTGTTGTTTAAAATCATTGCTCTAATTTAACACAAACTTCACAATCCTGGAATCTTCGCTTATGATTAAAAAACAAAAAACCGTTACCCCCATTTGCCATGATTTCAGCCACATCAAATGTACCTGAACATTGTAAATAAAAATTAAATTAATTAAAAATCCATTATATCAAAATTTGAACTTAACATATATTTGCTTTAAAACTTCCTAATCCATCCATATTTTCTATCAAAACTTATATTTAACATTCATAATCTTCCTAACATTTCTAAATTTCATAACATAAACCTAAACTTCCCATTTCATCCAATATTTTTATCAAAACTTCCCATTTCATAACATTCCTAAACTTTCTATTTCTTCCATATTTCTATCGACTTTCTAACATTCCTAAAACTTCATAACATCCTTGAAAATAACATTCAAACTTACTTAAATTTCATTTTTAAACTTTATATTTCATCCATGTATTTTCATCAAAACTTCAAGCATTTCTTGAACTTCCTAGTTCATCTCTAAAGTTTGAATGTAATCACTTTTAAACTTCCTGATTCATCGATGTGTATAAAAACTTCTAACATTTCTAAGCATTCTAATATTCAAAGTCAATATTTTTATCAAAACTTCTATCATTCTCTAAAACTTTATATAACATTCCTAAACTTTCTATTTTTTCCATATTTCTATCGACTTTCTAACATTCCTAAAACTTCCTTGAAGATAACATTCAAACTTACTTAAATTTCATTTTTAAACTTTATATTTCATTCATGTATTTTCATCAAAACTTCAAACATTCTTGAACTTCCTAACATCTCTAAAGTTTAATGTAATCACTTTTAATCTTCCTGATTCATCGATATGTACGAAAACTTCTAACATTTCTAAGCATTCTAACATTCAAAGACAATATTTTTATCAAAACTTCTATCATTCTCTAAAACTTTATATAACATTCTTAAACTTTCTATTTCTTCCATATTATAATAGACTTCTAACATTCCTAAAACTTCATAACATCCTTGAAAATAACATTCAACCTTACTTAAATTTCATTTTTAAACTTTATATTTCATCCATATTTTCATAAAAATTCAAACATTCTTGAACTTCCTAACATCTCTAAAGTTTGAATGTAATCACTTTTAAACTTCCTGATTCATCGATATGTATAAAAACTAACATTTCTAAGCATTCTAACATTCAAAGACAACATTCATTTTTAAACTACCTGATCCATATAACTATCAAAACTTTCTAACAAATTATTAAACTTCCTAACATTCTTGTTCTTAATACACTCAATCTTATCATTCATTCATGTCGAACAATTATAACTTCCTCATTTATAAACTCTAAACCTATATGTGAACATCCACTTTTAAAAAATTCCTAAATAACATTTTTTAAACTTCAATCAAAACTTCCTCATTTATGAACTTTAAACCTATGTTTATCCATTTTTAAACTTCCTAAATAACATTTCTTAAACTTAATAATATTCAAGAATGTCATGTTTCTTAACATTCAGTTTTACATATATTCATTCATTCAAACATGCAAATACATATTTTAAACTAAATTTAACACCAAATATGTCAAATAAACAAAAATAAACTTAAAAATCATTTAAAAACCATGATTCACGAAATATGTAAGTTCAAAATTTATATGTATATAATCTCCAAAAAAATAATCATGAACATGCAAATTCAATGTATATCCATATATGTATATATCTAGTTCAAAAATAAACCTCCTCAACATGTCCAAGACAAATGTTTCCAATCTAAATGCATATCAACAACAAAAAATAGTGGACACCATGAACTATAAAATTAAAATGTATGTGCTATCCTCCACTCAGGCCTCCCCCTTCTCCACTCAAGCCTCCCCCTGGACTCAACCCTCCCTGCAACATGTGTAAAAAAAAATTATGTTCATATCATTTAAATTACTTAAACTATAATAAAAAAATTAAAATATTAAACTAATATATCCAAATACAATTCAAATATTAACAATATTACATCAAATTCTCCAAATGCTTGTCCACCACCATCCTCCAAAGGACTTTTTCCTTTGCCTCCAAAAGATTTGAGAGACCCAAGCTGCAATCCATATATAAAATCAATTTATGAATCTCATAAATCTAAATCCACAAAAATTAAAATATTAAAACAGTAAACAAAATTAAAGCAAAATTAAAGAAATCAATGAAATTACCTCTCTACCAATATCTGCATCATTAAGCAAAGAACCTATATCTCCACCCTAAAATTTAAATTGTATTAATAAATAAAACATATAATACAAACCAAAAAAATTACTATACCAATTAAAACTTAAAACTAAAACAAAAAATTTAAAAACATTAGCTCACAATAGATGGTAAATCATTTATAAAGTTGGTATCTAAAGAAACCTGCATGGATGAGTCAAATTAACAATAAAATACATAGTTAAATTATCATTCAAAAAATAATAATTTATATATATATATATCAAATTCAAACATAAGTACAAATATGTTGATAATAAATATGTACCTCTCTCCCTACATTTTCGCTAGTTGAAATGTGAAAAGAATGTTCGTTCATCATTCTTGAAAACTGCACCTATGATAATGTAACAAAAAAAATAAAATCAAGATAAATAAAATATTTAACTCAAATCAAATCATATCATGTAGTCAACGAACCTCTCCCAAACTCGATGTGTCGTTGGATATAACATTTGCTGCTAAGTCACGACAAATCTTTGCATATGCCCTAAGATCTTCAATGCTCATTCCATCTATTTCATCATCAGTTTTATAAACAAACTTTTGACGAATAGCAGAACGAGCCCTTTCTCTAACCAACCCCACATCTACTCCCACTAATACTGATGATAGCCCATCACCAACAAAATTCCTTGCTGTCGTCCCAAGTTGAGATGTGGGCTCCATCTCTGATTTTAATGCCACCAACCTAGGTGGACGAGATATCTGGGACGGAGGTCTAAGAGTTGCAAGATCTCTATGTGCACCCTCTCGATCATATATTCGACCCTTCCCAACTCCATAAAATTTTGAATGAACATCAGTATAATCTGGCTTCATATTTAAAAAAAACTCAGCATAAAAAAATCTAGCAAAATACTGAGAAACCTCATCATTCCATGGAAAACGACCATAGGCAGCAAGAAACCGATCATAAAGTAAGTGTGCCAGATGAGGATGTTTGAAATATTGCACTTTCAACATTTCTTTTTTCAAACCTTCTTTGAAATTAAACATTGATTTGGCCTGCTCTCTTGTCACTCTTTCTTTCACAACATCCCATTTGTCTGGACCCATCACTTGATCCCTTCGTCTTCGCATCAAATCTACAAAACCATCTGTAGTCGGCCCAAGATTCTCATATGCTTGAATGAAGTTTTGCAATGATCCCAAGACAATCTCCAAACTTTGTTTACTCTCCGGAGGAAGATCCATAGTAGACAAATCATTTTGCAACTTTTCATAGTGAGATCTACATCTTTCAAGAGTCATTTGATGATTACCACCTTCCCATGGAAGCTCCCGAGGTAGATCAGATGGATATGTCGTAATGGGTGTACAACCCTCAGTTAATTCAACATATTGTGTCCTAGCTCTACCATCATCACCTCGTGCTGAATGGTGAGCCTCTTGAGAACCTTGCTCTGCACCGTCATCTGTCTCCCTTGTTTGCCCTGTCTCCCTCCCTATAGAATTAGAAGCATCTTCCGAACCATGCTCTGCTTCAAATGACAAAGTCTAGTTTAAACACAACTACAAATTTTGCACTCACAAAAAAACAATTTGCATATATAAATGTTCAAAGATTGATATTCATATGTACCAATAGAGGGTCGAGATCGATGTTCTCCCATAGAAGATACAGGGGAATCATTTGTACCCCTTCCACCTTGTCGGTGTGAACTATACAATAAATTAGAGTCCCGAGGAGAGGTTGACAACCTCTGATTATCACTCGTACCACCTACGCCAGAAGATTGTGAAGACCTCCTACGCTTTCGCCTTAAAGAATCCTCTCTTTCCATTTGATATATAATGCCTACACCTAAAGACGAATCAACTAATTACATATTCAAATCCTACAAGTTAATTCTATGAACTCTAAAAACCAACTACTTAATAGACTAAGTTATTTAACAAGTACCTAGATTTACCTAATTTATCATCTAACAATTTTCAAAAAAAATATAGCTAATATTGTTAGATGATGAATTAATGTACCAATCTTTTAGGTGTTTTTGATGTTTAAAATGAATGGAACCAATATAGTTAAGTACTAAATAATGGGTTTTTTTTTGTGTGTATGAGTTCATGAATCTCTTTTACCTTCTTCATACATAACTTAATACCTAAAACATAAATCATGAATCTATTTAACCTTTTTAATACATAACTTAATACCTAAAACATAAATCATGAATCTCTTTTACCTTTTTAATACATAACTTAATACCTAAAGCATAAATCATGAATCTCTCTCACCTTCTTAATACAAAACTTAATATCTGAAACATAAATTAAGTCTTGAAAATATTTTCATTATTGACAATAAAATAAAAATTGACAATTCATGTTTTATGTTTTCAAAATTTGCCATTTCTGATAATCGTTTTCAGTTTCTTAAACTACAAATTTAAACCAGAAATTTTATTATTCTAGACATAAATTATATCTACAAATAATCTCATTGTTCCATAGAACAAAAAAAAAATTACTGTTCAAGTATTATGATTGAGTTAAATGTCATGTTTCTCAAATTGGCTTCGTTTGACAATGATCTTTAATTTCAATCTAATAATGGTAACAATTCTTGGTATTATGTTCTCCAAGTCAGCCATGTTGCAAACAAAAGAAAACACAATACCAATTTACCACCTTTACTAGAATAAAACTCGAACCATTCTGACATAACGTCACCTAGTATTTTATAAAACTTACTATAGTACATTTAGATTAAAGCCTATTCATGTCTATAGTTCCCTTTTACATAAAATCCATTTAAATTATTGTTTTATCAAAAATAGACTGTGTATCTAAGCTAAACTAAAACATGTTGACAGAGTTCATGAACTCTGTCAACTAAGACATGTTGACAGAGTTCATGAACTCTGTCAACTAAGACATGTTGACAGAGTTCATGAACTCTGTCAACATGTTTTAGTTGACAGAGTTCATGTCATCATTGTTAAATTACATAAGACTTACTATAATACTTATAAATTAAAATCTATTCATGTCTTTAGTTCCCTTGTACCTCAAGTCCATTTACATTGTTGTTTTATCAAAAATAGAGTTTAACTATCTGAAATTTGTTTGTATCTGAACTATCTATTGCCAAAGTTGGTAATATAATTAATATCTTAATCTCTGCACTTTGTCAACTTAGACGAGTCGACAGAGTTCATGAACTCTGTCAACTTAGACGAGTCGATAGAGTTCATGAACTCTGTCAACTTAGACGAGTCGACAGAGTTCTTAAGTAAAACAAGCCTACATACAACTTAGAAATGTTCTTTCCAATTAAAATTACTGTTAATTTCTTTTCTAAACACAGCCAAATACAACAATTTAAAAAAATACTCAAAAAATTTCTTTATATTTAAATTTAAATACTCCTCTTCATATTTTAATTTAAGACATTCTGGACATTCAATTCGACCAACTCCAAGAACTCAATCAACTATACATAGTCCATGAACTCCGTCCTACTAGGCAGAGTCCATAGACTCTGTCCAACTGGGCAGAGTCCATGGACTCTGTCCAACTGGGCAGAGTCCATGGACTCTGCCCAGTTGGACAGAGTCCATGGACTCTGTCCTGTTGCAGCCCATGGCCTCTGCCCAGTTGGACAGAGTGCAATATACAGAGAATATGGGAATTACAAAACGATCAAAAACAATTTATATAAACGGGAATTAGAAATATTTATCCACCTTACCTCTAAAACGCAGCCAAAACAAATCTGCGCAACCTGAAATCTTGCCGAGGACAGCGCAGATAAAATTTCTTCCACCCGAAACAGAGCAGCCGTAGCAGACGAACTGGGAGACCTGCATAAAATCAATAACATTTTAGCAACAAAAAATAGCGATAACACCCTTCAATAAAATACACATTTACAAAACAGAAAAATGATACCTTCTACCTCTGCAAACGCCGTGTCGATCTGTCACCACCCGCAACTTCTCGACGATGTTCGACCACGCGCTGTGAAGCCCTACAAGCCCAAATCTGCTACAGATGTTACCGTGTTGAACAGCCAAAACGATATTACATACCAGTAGCAAGCAGCAAACGATATTACTTACGTGCAGGTGGCGATATCAGATGCTTTCTGACGGACGGATAGGAGAGGCGAAACAACGACGAACGGGTGACTTACACGCAGGCTTACAGGTCGACAACACACGCCGTCGACCAATAGGGTGGCTAACGGGCGACAGGGCAGCGTGGTGACGGAGCAGACGGGCCACTACTAACACAACAGAGGTCCACAAGATCCCACGAAAGTGACAGGTGAGGGGCCGGGACCGAGCTTTTATGCCGAATAATTGTTCGGCCGAACACTTGTTCGGCCGAATAATTGTTCGGCCGAATAATTGTTAGGCCGAACAATTATTCGGTCCGAACAAGTGTTCGGGCCGAACAATTATTTCCACCGCCGTGAGTTTGCTCCGTCCGGCTAGCCCATGGCACATATTCCGAGGCCTCCGTTATGTTTAACGGTGGCCCGTTAAAGATTATTCAGCCGAACAAATACTATATTATTCGGCCGAATAGCGTTACTTGTTCGGCCGAATAATTATAGTTATTCGGCCGAATAATTAACGTTATTCGGGCCGAATAACATACGCTAGAGTTCTTACCCCGCCGATTCTCACCAAAGTGTTACCCACCTTCGCGTTTCCACCCGCATACGCGGTATTTAAGGAGATAAACTACTTCAAACCCTACATTCTAAAGAGTAGAACAACGGTTATAATACCTCACCCAGATGTCAGATCTTTATTTATACAAAAGGAGTTGCAGAAAGACATGGAAATTGGGTTACTGCGTTATAAGAATATGACCTAGAATTCAAACCAGCTAATATTATCAAAGGTCAAGGGTTATGCAAGTTGCTTACTGAACATCCAACTGATGGAGATCATGGCTGGGAAAATGAATCCGAAATGAATTTAATTGAAGCTTGTTCCATTTTTTAGAGTCTTGGTATAGATATTTAATTCACTATCTTCAACATGTATATTTTCCAGAGCACTGGAAGTCTAAGCAAAGAAGGTCCCTCCGATTGAAATTAACATCATATCAAATAATATATGGATTAACTTTTAGAAGGAATTATGATGGAGTGTTTCTCAGATGTCTTGAAAGAGATGATGCAGAGAAGGTTGTTAAGGAGTTACATGATGGTCCTGCAGGAGGACATTATTCTGGGGACACTACTGCTCATAAAATATTGAGAGCCCGATATTACTGGCCCATTGTTTTTAAATATTCATATTCTTATGACAAAAATGTGATATATTTCAGAGGAGTGCCGATAGACTATCAAAATCAGTAGGACCATTACAATCGGTCATCATTTTGGAACCATTCGAGCAATGGGGTTTAGAAATCATCAGGGAAATCAATCCGAACTCTTAGTTTCAACACCCATATATTCTTACCACCATTGATTATTTTACAAGATGGAATGAGGCCATTCCTTTACGCAAAGTCAATGACTATGCAGTCATTAGATTCCTATAAGAGAACATCATAACCAGGTTTGGGATACTAGTTTCGTTAGTCTTGGATAATGCATCTTATTTTTATTCTTTTAATTTGAGTACATTTTCTATTGAAAAGGGAATTAAATTGCATTATTCATCAAATTACTATCCTCGAGGAAATGGGTTAGCAGAATCCACTAATAAGAACCTCATACAAATATTGAAGAAAACCATTATTGAAAATCAGAGAAATTGGCATACAGCTCTTCCCAATGTTTTATGGGAAGATATGGTTACTCTGAAGAATTATTTATGGGTTTCTCCTTACACCTTAGTTTATGGGAAAGAATTTATTCTTCCTCCAAACATACTACACCCTTCCCTACAGTTAGCTCAGGCATCTTTAGGGTCAAATAGTGAAATTATGCAGTCACACATTAATACCTTGCTAAAACTTGAAGAAGCACAAAAAAAGGACAAGGATAGGTTCAACTGTCACGAAGATATTGTAAAACGGTGGTTTGATAATAAAAAATCTGAAAAGAAATCTTTTGAGGAGATCTAGTTCTAAAGTGGGATCATCCTCATGAGGAGAATGGAAACCACACTAAGTTCCAACATGTGTGGCTTGGGCCTTATCAAGCTGTGGAGAAGCTTGGCCCAACAACTTATAAATTACAAGATATACAAGGGGAGAAGGAAAACCTCCCCGTCAACGGCCTAGCACTCAAACAATACTTTTCCTAGGTTTAAGGAACCTTTGTAAATAAATCATTTTTGTCTTTCGGTTGGTTTTGTTTCATTTTTTCAAGTTAGTTAGTTTCAACCTTTTGAATTTTTTTTGCTATAAATTTATTTGCTTTATTTTGTTTTATATAAATCCTAGCTCAACTTTCAGAGTGATGTGCATAAATACAAACATCTTAACACTCTCATACAAAATTATTATTATCTCAGAAGGATTAGAATTGGCTGCATAACAAAATAATTTCTTTTTGTAATAGCAATGCCACTAATGATTTTAATTCTTGCTTTGTTTTAAAAGGGGAAACATGCTTCTTGTTTCATTTTGTGTCAGTATAAACCTTGTAAAATAACCAGGATCTATGAATTCTAAATTACTATCTTGGGGTTCCACTCACTTACACATAAATAACCTTATCAGTTGGACTACTATAACTAACCCATGGAAAGGAAGCAAGTCTAGCAGATGTGTGGAAATTAAAATGATCCTATGCTATGAGAAATTACAATCAAAAGGCTTACAAAGAAGAGTCAAAATATCTGAAAAGTTCCACATCCATCAAAGAAATGGTTTTGGAAAATAAAATACATCCAATCAAGAAGATTCGCCTAATGATGTTCTAGAAGGTTCTTCTTCGTCCATGAGTATGACAAACCAAAATAAAATAAAAAAATCATCACTCACACAAAAGGACATTATGGATGGAAGAACCCATGTCAAATGTTTGAAGACTGAAGAAAGCTATTTAAGTGCTATGAATATTATATGTATGATAATTAAAGTTATTAGTTATTAAGTGAAAGGGTGTAACCCTTCACTATACACGCTCAAGCCTATAAAAGCGAGCCTCATTGTAATTATTAATCATCCATTATCGATTATATATTATTATTTTATCAAATGGAGTTATTTTCCATTGGAGGATTATTCGCTTGAATAATCACTGAGTATATCCGGACACGGATATAGCATTAAGAAGGACTCAAACGACGAAACTCGTCAAAGAAAGCATCCAATGAAATGCTAGTAGCATGGGAATAAAGAACACAAGAATACATATGTTTGATATTGTTACGATCCCGTGGAGTCATATTTAAAGGTAACCAAAAGACGAGACTAATAATGAACTCCATATTATGGCCTCAGGAGAGTAGTCAGGAAATATGGTCTAGGTTTCCCTACTTCCCAAAATAAATAACCAATATGATTCAAGAAGCTCCTTTCCCTGCCTAAAACTTTAGACTTTTAAAATCCTCAAAAGAAATGTTAAAGGCATAGTTTTACAATTAGAATTAATGGGTACAAGCAATTGTGATCCTCAGTAAGAGTGTTGTTCAAAGATCTGTGTTCACCAGCTAGTCACCAATTTTTGCAGCTGCAACATGATCCCCAATTTTTTGTAAAAATTGTAGGGCCCCCTCCTTTATTTTGAATTTACTTAGAGTTTTTTTTCATCTTTATTTGCTTACTTTTTCTTGACACTTAGATTCTTTATGAAATCAAAAGAAAACTAGTTTCTTGAATTGGGAGAGTTTTATTTTCGTGCTGAAATGGTCGGGAGAGTTTTCATTTTTCCACTGAAACAATCAAAGAGTATTGTTGTTTTTGCGATTTTTGAAGAAGAAAATACATTTCAAAGAAAAATTGTATTTTGTGCCGAAACAGTCGGATACGGTCGATCTTGGAATTGATCGAAGAAAAAATAAATTGGCGCCGAAACAGTTAAGCTTGGGCTAAATCGGAGAGGATTCAAATTTGCGCTGAAACAATCAAGCTTGGTCTCAATTGGAGTAAAAGTAATTTTTACGCTGAAACAGTCAGAGCAAAACCATGTTTCCTTCCGAAAATTTTTGGCACATTAATATTTTTTACCCGATCTATCCTCACCGATTTGGCGTTCCTCCGAATTTTTGAAGGAAATTGATCATGGTCTGAAATGGATCGGTGATGTTTGATAAGAAGGCTCGATGCCAAATGAAAAGATGATCTGAAATGAAATCGATTCCTAATGAGTTTTCACCCGGAACGGTATTGGTTCCCAATGAGATTTCACCTGAAAGCATTATCGGTGATAAAATAAATTTGACCTGAAGTAAGATCGGTGCTAAAAGGAGAATTGCTCCAAAATGGAATCGGCGAAAAAGGTGAAGGCGCTCCGAAATGTGTTGATAAATAAAATAAAACTTAATTTGGAGTCACATTTATTACTAGGGTTGGATTTTTTTATATATAAATATTTCAAAGTTTTGCAACATTTTGTAACGTCGTTTTGAGTTGAAGCTATTACCGGACGACGGAAAGCTGCCTAATTGCATGGAGCACTACTTTGGACCACTCGCGTACTGCCAGGTAGGTAATTTTTTCTACATGCCTTATTATTTGTAAATTCCATTTTTTCCATTGTTTAAAAGGGTTTGCAAATCATTGTTACCACCCCATTTGCATTTAAATTGAAACCCAATAGGGTATAAGGCCAGATCTTCCATTTTTTTTCTTATGCTTCTAAGCCGCTTATGTGGTGCAGGTATTGGATATGCTGCTATCATAGGGTTTTTTTCTTCATGGAATACGCTCCTTTCCTATATCCCTTGGATGAACCGTTAGTTGAAAACAAACTTGGATTTGGGTAAAATGCTTCTGGCATGCTCACGGGATCGTGTTTCCTTATCCCAGGTAGGGATTCTATGGATACTGCGGCCCTAGTTTATTTAGCTATAGAGAAACGATGTAGCAGGGAAAGGTCCTTCCTGTATCAATCTCTGTGTCCATGACTTCCAGTAGGATTTGGGTAAAACACATTTGTCTTTGGGAATGTTCTTAACATGACCGCCTTGAACAATGTCATCTCCAGGGTCGTGGGGTTCCCATTACCTTATATACGGTTGCTCGACGTGCTTGGTCATGTGAAAGCAAATATACACAAACTTAAGGATTGACAACCACAGTTGAACGTGAAATGGATTTATTCGATCTTGGTCATTGCATTAGTCCTCTCAAGTAGCATTTTTCATCGATAACTTCTCTCTCATCAGATTAATGAGTTATTAGTGAAATGCCGATTAATAGGACTGCAACGTTGACTTTGTTTGGTACCAACCTTGACAGACCCGCTACTTCTCTTAAATGTTAGACAAACTTGCTTAATGGGTGGTTGGTGACACAAAGGATTTTAGGTCATAAGAACCAACTGTTTTGACAGTGTGGTTCCAAGAGTAAGATAATAGTTGCATTCCAGTCCCAATAATCTGCCCATATCTTGCACTAAGAAAAATATAGTTTAATATTTTAACTAAGAGTTTGATTATTTAGGCTAATGGAAGAATGAAGAAACTCATCTAACAGTGCATTAGGGATTCATCAAGACAGTGATTCAGAACCAAACACACTTTAAATCATGGAAGTATGAATCTCCTCTTTTAGTTTTTTTTGTAAATAATACTGACAAATCATATATCTCCAATTTATTTTTAGAATATTATGCTCCTTATCATTTTGCTTACTACCTTTACATTTCACTTCTGTACATTAAATTTATTTTTTACCCCAGGACTCAAAAATGCAAAGAAGAGCTTCTAAGCGTAAGGCCAAGGTTGCAGAATATGATTCTGATATTGAAATTGTCTTAGAAACCGTGACGGAGACCTTGTATGAAGACATGAGGGATGCAACATGGATTGTTCCTGAATACAGATGGGGTGAACTATATCACCTCATCCAAGATCTAAATGTGCCAGATGCATCCATTGAAGAGATGATGGTGTATCATAATATTCAAAAACTAGTTCTTCATAAAGATTCCACCCGTCCATAGATTTTCCCATGTTCAGAAGTAATTGGGCGGATTTTACCTCATGTGGATGTTGGCACACGAATCATAGCTAGGGCAAATGGAGAGGGATTCATGTTGTTTCAACCCGCTCATATTAGCACAGCATATAAGTTACTGCCCCTCAAGATCATGATGTCAGAAGACTAGATTACGGAAGTTAACATAGATCACTCTAAGTATGCTAAGAAAATGTTGATTCTTGTAAACCAGTTGAGGCAAAGGGCAAGCGGGAACACAATGCCCAAAATTTGAAAACACCTTTCAAGATTATAGCATTAATGTTAAGTATAATATTCGGTAGGGAAAATGCAAATATCTACAAGCTTAGATGGGTGCCCCTCATGTATCATGTCGCCTCCCATGGTACTGTCTTCAATTGGGAGGAAATTATCTCGGAGAGTATGGAATCAGCAATAGCAGCATCCCAAGGAGGAATGACCCAGAAAAAAAGATGAATTATTTTTTACTTCCTATCTTATTGACTGCATCTTAATAAGACACCCATTCCACAAGTTGGGGTGATATCGGGACCCGGCTAAGACCCATCTATATGTGGCCTACCAAATAATGTGGGCTCATAAATATACGATCTTCTACAAACTTATATGTGGAAAAATCATAATTCCTCTATATTGGTTAATATTTAATGAAGAACCCAATTGTTTGTCGAACAATGCAATGGAAGTCATCAATGAATATGGAGACTTCTACTCTACTCCGGAAGGCACGTATAGCCGAATGTACAGGGGAACCAAAGCTCCGTCTCTAATGCCAAAGTACGCTACAGATTATGTAGTATAAAAAGAGGCTGCAAGACTAGTTTTCATCAATGGAGTCGACCATTTTCTGAACGAGAACAAGAAGGCTTCTTACCCTCCGCTCCCCTTCACCATACAAATTTACTAAGGTTAAAGGAGCAGAGGGTTTCATAAAAGACTTGGAGGCGTTTCATTTTGGAGAGAATATTTTTATTAGAAACGACAAGTTGTAGAAAGCCACCCAACATTGTGCATCATGTAAAATTCACTTTGAATACATGACCAGGGGGCCGAGGAGGGGGGGGGGGGGGGGGGGGAGGGGGAGGGAGGGTCTATCGAAGGGCGAGTAATATGAAATATTTAAACAAAATAATTGGCCGAAAAAGATGGCACAGGGTCCCGTCATACTATGTATATTGCTAAAGAGGCAGAACTGCAAAATTTTAGAGAGGAAGCTGTGGCAGCAGAAGAAGAAATATTAAAGCAGAGGGAAGAAGGAGAAATACAACAGAAAGAAGAAGAAGCTGAAAGGAAAGAAGAATAAGAAGCAAAGAACGTAGAAGAAGAAGCAAGACAAAATAACGAGAAAGAAAAGAAGAAGAAAGAAGAGAAATAAGCAGCGGATAGAGCATCAGATTTGGAGAAACAAAAGGAGGAAGATGATAGGCTCAAGAAAGTTGTGGAAGACAAAGAAGTCCAAGAAGAAGAACACAGTTTCCAAGATATGGTGTGAAATCTATATCACAATAGGATCTAGTAGCTAAATATTACCTCACAATCAAGAATATATGCTTACTATGCAATATATAAGTGCAAAAAGAATTTTGGAAAATAAATGATAAAAAACCAGTCACAAACGATAAAAAACCAGTAAAATAAACGATGAAAAACCAGAGATACAAATGATCAAGTAGCATGTTTATTAACTATCCAACCCAGAAATGAGTTTTGGTCATCCTTATATAAAATTTGGAAGAATTCGATTTCCTTGGGAGGCATCTACAAGTGGCTATCTTAGATTAGACCTCAATCCCCCTAGGTTGACCAATAGGCTCCCAAATCACCCCAAACTGGTACGAATTGTCCATGTGAACATTTGGTGAGCATGGCAAGACATAAATGAGGCTCACACATGTGGTGGATAGGATTGGGTGGAAGTTAGGTAGGCAAGGGTAGGACAAAACAACCAAGAAAGGGCCAAAATGTCCACATACAATGCATGGGCGCCCTAAGTCAAGAAAAATCCATAAAACAGGGGATAAGGGCACCTTTTATCAAGGAGTGGTAATAAATTCTAGAGGTGGCCATAAATAGGGTGCCCAATAGCTCTATTTGACCATATTTTGTCCCAGAGGTGGTGGAATGGTTATAATTAGCCCCTAACTAACTTGTAACAACCTGGGATTGTAATTATTACCTATTTTGGACCAATTAACCAACAAATTAATGTATGACTAAGGTCCTAAGGTGTAATAATGTTCGAACACCCCCCCATAAGCTAGACTTTGGTAGTCAAACAAAATTAAGAACTTGGAAACTAAGGCTCAAGTAACCTTTTACAACATCAATTTTTATTTGTCCATGTAACCAAGGTAAGGAGGAAAACCACATGGGAAATAAAACATCCCCTCTAAAATGGATATGAAATATATATGGAAAATGTAACCAGTCTTCACCATGCATCACTCACCACAAGGAGTGATCTAAGGTAAGTGAAGGTCTTCTCAATGAAACTCTTGGTGAAGATATCAGTAGTTTGCTCAGCAGAAGGGCAATACTCCAATGCAATAATCTGGTCATGCACCCAAGCCTTGAATGTAGTGCATGTGGATCTCTATGTGATTGGTCCTCTGCCTCTGTATTGGATCAATGGATATTTTGATTATGCTTTTATTATCACACCAAATGACTATGGGTGAATCAAACACACATCCAAACTCTCCAAGCATTCCTTGCAGCCACATAGATTGTGTAGCTACATTCACTACTCCCATGTATTCAGACTCAGCTAAAGATAGGGAGATGGTGTGTTTCTTCTTACTATATTAGAAAATGAGACCATGTGCAAACATAAACACAAAATCATAAATATAATTTCGATCAGAACTATCTCCAGCCCAATCAGAATCAGTAAATCCAACTAGTTCAAGTGATGAACCAGCTGCATAGTGTATGTCAAACTGCTTGGTACCTTGCAGATAGTGCAGGAACCTTTTCGAATCCTTCCAATGGACCTCATGAGGCTCTTTCATGTGCCTTTCAATATCCCTAACAACATAAGAAAAATCTAGTGGAGAGTGTGTAAGATTCAACAAGCTCCCAACTAGTTGTCTATACAATGAACTATCAACCAATGGTGAAGAACCCCAATCAATAAGCTTAATTCCATAAAGGAATGGGAATTTTGCAGTATTGCATTCATCCATTTTAAAATTATGTAGTAGATCTGAAGCATATATTTATTGAGAAATGGCGATCCCATAAACATTTTGCTCAATATCTAAACCCAAAATTTTCTTCAACAATCCTAGATTTGTCATGGCAAAAGCACTATGCAATGCATATTTAAATGATCCTAGTTCTTTGGTGAAGATACCAGTGATCAATAAATCATCAACATACAGTAAAATAATCAAAATAATATCACTAACATTTGTATCAAACTTACATCTCTCAAACCTCAATGATAGCAGAAAATTGTCCATCTTGGCATACCAATATCTAGGAGCTTGCTTGAGACCATAGAGAGAATTCTTCAACCTGAAAAAAAGTGTATGATATGAAATGAAGCCTTTAGGATTCTACATATATATCTCCTCATCAATATCCCCATGAATAAATTCACTCTTCAAGTCCATGTGATGAACCTCCCATTGCTTGGAAGCTGTAATGGCTAAAACTAGCTTGATTGAGTCCATCTATTCCACCGGTGCAAATGTATCTGTATAGTACACTCAATGGACTTGAGATAAGCCTTTATCCAACATCCTGGCATTATACTTCAGATCAGAACCATTACAGGCCATTTTGGTCCTATAAACCCATGTACATTGCACTAGTTTCCTCTTGGGAGGAAGAGGGACCAAATCCCAAGTTTCATTGTCATGGAGGGAGTTCATCTCTTCTTGCATGGTTGTTTTCCATATTGGGTATTTTTATGCTTTTGAATATGATTTTGGATCAGATCCAACCACTAAGAAACATCTCCCATGAATATCTGTATCACAAGAATCCAACGCATTGTGAAATTGTGATCTAGTCTTTCTAGGATCTTGAGGATCACTTGAAAGCTTACCAGTAGCTTGTATGGTTTTCTCAACCCACTTGGGGCTTGTAGGAGGGTCATGATCTGCAGACATATCATCATATACATCCTCCATATCATAACCAAACAAATCAGAAAGAGAATCATCACTTACATCCTCTTCATGCAGGGGGTTAGAGCATTCCCTATCACCACTTTTTGCTGCATGCATGGGCTCTTCCTCGAAATGGAAACTCCTCTCAATGAATTTTTTATGAGTGGAGGGGTCAGAGAGATTTTATCCCTTTGCATATTTTTCTTATCCAACCATGATGGAATCCTTGATTTGGGGTTGTAAGGCCTTTCTCTTTTCTAGAGGAATTCTAGCCCATGCCCTTGAGCCAAACACCCTGAAATGTGACACATTTGGCTTGTGTCCAGTCCAAGCCTCAAATGTTGTCATGCCTTCCAAGGCTTTGTGTGGTGTTATATTCTGAACATATGCAGTACAATTCATGGCTTCGGCCCATAGTTTAGTAGACAAAGAATTAGCCTCCACCATGCATGTTTCCATCTCCTTCAGTGCTATATTCTTGCGCTCTGCAACACCATTTTGTTGAGGTGTGTAGGGAACACAATGTTGCATTTGGATGCCATTTTATTCACAGAGATGTTTGTAACGTCCCCAAAAACTCGAATATAAATTTTTTGTTTACATGTCATTAATTTCTATTCCAACATGAAATAATTAAGTTCATCGATACCAAAAATGATGCCAGAATGCAACATTATTGTCAGGATATGGTTAAAGTCTTAACATCATGTTTCTATGCTTGATTTCAACATTATTTACTTAGTTGCTTGAATTTGGTCGTCTTTCAAAACAACGCTGGCCAGGGAACAACTGATGCCCTCCGAAACTTACTTAGCTTATTGCTAAGGCTTTTGTGGTTGTAATGTGACCAGGTTTACAAGTCTCTTGCTTCTATGCTTGAAATAGAAGTTACACCAGATTTGTATTTGAAGGTTTTCACTAAGCATTACTATTTATGTTGAAGATGGAAAGGAAATATCTCAACTTGATTAAGATTTGCTAAACTAAAGTTATTCAAGTATGAGAGGTTCGATCGATAGCTAAAGATACAAAGGGAACACCTTCGACAACTCAATAAAGCTTATCCCAAGGGATGTGGAAAGGGGACCACGATCTACTCAAACAAGCTTTTGAAGTTTTTGTCCCAAGTTTTGGTTAACCATCCTTTTAAGTGATAAACTCAATACATGAGAGGGCAGTCATGGATTTAAGAGGGGTCATAAAATTTGGCTTTGCGAAACCAAGGGTCACTGTGGCCATGGTATCAAAGTGGTGCCTAGGAGACATAAAATGAAGTGTTGACCGCAACAACTCATTATGTAAACGATTCTAAACTATGTCGAGAAGGTAAGAAAATCAAAGTTTTGGTGGAGGACAGTGCATCGTGAATGAAGGCCCTCCAAGTGTCTTCCACATGAAACCCTACCAAAACAAGGGTTTTGGTTTGTCCAAGAACATTTGTAACTGTTGGTCTTGGTGGTGGAGGCTTGGCCTCTCAGCCGCCTCTCTGGTTGAGATCCCCCGGGCATCGTGGGGAATGAAAGAACTACACCCACCAGTTATGCCGTCACTTCCAGCACGCTAGTGGACTTCTAACCTATAGGTAATGCACCGCTCCTTCAGTTTCTATTATCAAAAGTTTAGTTACTGTCTTGGTATTAATTTAAATCTTTTCAATTAACTGGAAAGAAGGCATTTCGAGCTCACCGGTAAGCTTCGATGGCAACCTTTGTCTCCTTTGTTAGTGGTGTTTGGGAAATTAAAAGGTTGATGGCTCCAACTGTGGAAGTCTTGAGGTGATAAGTGGTTGGCCGTGGCCTTTGGCTAGGATGCACAGTTCGTCCCTTTCGGTCTCTTTTTGGGTGAAGGGTTTCAGAGATGTAACTGCGAGACTGTGTTTTTTACAACTTTTATTTGAAAAGTAAAACCTTTGAGGGTGGAGAAATCGCCCCTCCAGCGCAGTAACCTGCAAAGGTAAATATCATAAATTTATTAAGAATTTGTTTTTCGAATCTATGATACTAGTTATGTAACTGAATTTTGTGTGAACTATTAAATGTTTGGCTTTTCATTTGTAATGATTTTCCCCAATGCTGGATTCTTTGTATGTTTGAAAATGTTGGGCCATAAGGCTTCACTATTTGTGTTGTGCGAAAACTATGAAAATGGAAGCCATAAGGCTCCTTAAGGTGCGGTGTTACTGCGTTTGCAGAAAACACATTGTTTTCAAAGAAATGTGCAGAGGGTTTCTTTTTGTTACCTTGTATTTAACAATCCTATGTGCACCAAATGTTTATTTTGACCGTAAGCTTGGTTCTGAATAGCTAGGGTTCTGCTGAAGATAGGATTTCTATTTCAACAGAATGACTCCTGCTATAATTTATGTAAGTGATTCGTTGTTGTGTGAGGTCGAAGGCTAGGGCTTCAATGATGAGGGTTAGGGTCTCTAAGCTCAACTTAGGTTGTTTACATAAACGAATACCTCCCCCACAGCTTTGTTTCGAGTGACTAAGATTCAAAATTTATAAGTATAGGAAAAAGATTATAATGTACTAGGTCTGAGAAAATACGAAACCAGGTTTTCCGTCACCAGTGATCTGTTTTAGTAACGCAAGCTTTATTCTGGTGTTGCAGCATAAATTCTGTAAGACACTCTATGTTTCTATGTCGGATGCTTGGTTTCTGTAAAAAGCACTTGATTTCAGTGTTAACATCATAGTTTATGGTGCTACTCATCCTACTTGGGTGTAAAGGACTGGTTTCGGTGGTTTTTCACTAAATATAATTGCAAATATAAGCAGTCTCAAGATAAACATTCTGATACTTGTTTTTAAAAGAAAACTAAATTAGTAGGTCTAAACACAAACTAGTTTAAATTCTGTTATTTTACTTCTGTTCTCTAAATTCTATGTATCCAAGAGAACATTTGTGTAACTGTTAAAATGTGTATGCATGCAACCTGTACTTCTTATAGACATGCATCAATATTCTTGTTTTTCAGCAATATGAATGAATCGGGTTTAAATGTACAATCAAATAGGAAATTTGCATGCATGTAACATACTATACATTTGCTTCTGTAACAGGGTTGATTTCTTAAACATATCTCAGTATTTAACTGAAATAACCTGGCACTACACAATAATACTGACCCTAACAGATATAAATAATTCTATCTCTAACTCAGTAAGTGTATACCTGTACTGGAGTACACCATCTTATGGATGGCAGGAAAAATACAGGTAGATATTCTAAAAGAATTTTAAAATAGTAATTCAAATACAGACTAACTATCCTAGTTCAATACTTGCATTCATAAATAGTCATAAAAACTTAATGGGATGCATAAGTTAAGATGAACCTATCAAATGATAGGGTGGACAACACCCAAGGAGTATTGTTCCTCCCAACCTTTTTCCAGTAGAGCAGCCAAGGTTACTTGCCCTCCAGGACCCCGAATCCTATTCATTAAACCACCAGGAAGAAGAATATGGTAGGATCCTGACAATTTATGGGCTTCAACAATCAAACAGACTTGCTGCAATACTTCTGCGCTGCACTTTTGCCATGATATCCAGCAGACTTACTCCTGCAATGCCTTCTCTAGCTAACCCTAATCGAACCTCCTGTGGGCTCAGTTCTAACACCACAAGGTAAATCAGTTCCTCTCTAGGAAATTCGAGCCCCCTGCTCAAGTTTGATTTCTTCTTTTAAAGAGTGCCTAGGTATTTTGTGGTCAGTTTCATAATAATGAGCCAACAGCTCAGGCTCCACCACCCTGGGGAGTTATGACCAAAATTTTAGGGTAGTTTCCTCATGGAAACAACTAGGAATTTATTGCAGATGCTACCACTTGAGCTTTTCCTCCTATACCAGATTCCATTCCTCCTAGTGGGCTAGTGAACACTCTTCAACAACCTCCTTGAGTGGATGTCTCCTATTTTTATTTATTAAATAATAATAGTATTCAATTACAGTCATCCATGACCACCCTGGTCATTTAATACAAAACTTTATAATAAAAATTTATCATAATGTTTTTCTCAAACATAATTATTTTCAAGTACTAGGTAGGTTACAAACACCCCCTATTAAGCTCAACATCGTCCTTGATGTTGCTTATTCTTCATCAGAGTCTTCCTGGAACAGAATTGGATATGTTGCCTGCATATTACTTTCCAATTCCCAGGTTGCTTCCTTCGGCCTAAGGTGCTTCCATTGCACCTTTACCTACCCTATGGTGCGATTCTGGAGCTGAATTTCCCTCGTGGCGAGGATACAATCTGGTTCCACCAGAAAATTTCCTTCGGGTTCCACCTGTATGTAATTCCAGTTAATCACATGAGTAGCATCATGTACATATCTTTTCAGAATGGAAATATGAAATACATTATGAACTTTAAGGTTAGGTGGTAAGGCCAGCTGATAAGCCACTGGTCCGACCCTTGATAAAATTTCGAACGGTCCGCAATACCGGGGTGCCAACTTAGCACAACTCCCTAGTTTAAAAGAACTTTTATGGGGCTTTACCTTTATAAAAACATGTTCACCCACCTGAAACTCCTGTTGGGTTCTCTTAAGGTCTGCATGGATTTTCTTCCTGTCTTGCGCAATTTTTAAATTGCTCTGCACCTGTTTCAATGTTAGTTCCATTTCTTTAATCTGGTCCTAACAATAGTCTATCAACTGGGTTATTCCATGAGATAGGAGTGTTACATTTATGACCATACATAACTTCAAAAGGACTCATTTTGGATGAAGCCTGATAGTGATTATTATAAGCAAATTCAACAAGATGCAAGTAATCTGACCACTTCTTGGGTTGAGCGCTAACATACATTCTGAGCATATCCTCTAACAATTGGTTTACTCTTTCAGTATGCCCATCTGTTTGCGGATGATAGGCTGTACTGAAATGGAGTTTAGTGTCTAAACTTTTAAATAAAGATTTCCAAAAATTGCTAGTAAACTTGGAGTCACGGTAAAAAATTATTACCTTAGATATCCGGTGCAGTCTAAAAATTTCCTTCATACAAATATCAGCAATATTTGCAGCTTTATAAGTAGTCTTAACTGGTATAAAATGAGTTGCTTTTGTAAGCTTGTCTACCACTACCATGGCAGAATCATTCTGCTTCTGATTTTCGGTAAACCTGTGATAAAATCAATACTAATAACTTCTCACTTCCAATCTAGGATTGGTAATGGCTGTAACAAGCCAGCTGGGTGTCGATGTGCAGCTTTAACTTGTTGGCACTCGATACATCTAGCTATAAATTCTGCAACTTCATTTTTCATGTTCGGTCAAAAATACTCTTTTCTCAACATGGTTATAGTCTTTTGATAACCCGGATGTCCAGAATAAGGAATTTTATGTACTTCATTTAGAATTACTAATTTAATTGCTAGTACATTTGGGACATACAACCTGTCCTTATACAGAATTAACCCATTTTTATTCAAACTGAAATCTGAAATTACATTTTCATATTCATTTTCTGCAATTTTCTCATATAATTTATGATAATTTTTATCCAGTTTAATTCCTTCTTGAAACTGATTTTCCAATTCTGTTTTATAGGTGCTTATTGCTGCCACATAATTTAACTTGGAATTTCTGCTTAATGCATCTGCAACTTTATTTTCTTTACCCTTTATATGCTGGATCTCAAAATCATATTCGCTAAGGAAAGCTAACCACCTAGCCTGCCTTGTGTTCATATTTTGTTGATCTAGCAGATACTTTAAACCCTTATTATCTATCATCAAGGTGAATTTCCTACTGATTAGATGATGGTGCCACATTTTTAGAGCATGTATCATGGCGGCCAACTCCAAATCATAGGTAGCATAATTGTGTTCGTGAATTTTCAATTTTCTTGACTCGTATGCTATTGCATGTCCTCCTTGGGTTAAGACTCCACCAAGAACTTTGTTGCATGCATAAGTGCATACCACAAAGTCCTTGTTAGGGTCTTTGATTTTTAAGATTGGTGCAATTGCTAATAATTCCTTTAACTTTTTAAAAATTTCTTCGCACTTTCGATCCCACACAAACTTCTTTCCTTTTCTTTGTAACGTGGTGATGGGGTGTGAGATCCTTGAGAATCCCTCGATGAACTTCTGGTAGTAACCGGTAATTCCCATGAATGACCTCACATCGGTTACATCTTTCGGGACAGGCCATTCATTAATAGCTTTTATCTTGGTTGGGTCAACTACAATCCCATCCTTGGATATCACGTGACCCCGATATTGTATTTTATCTTTGAAAAACTCACATTTATCAAACTTATCATAAAGCTTATGTTCTCTTAAAACTTGCAAAATTATTTGTAAATGCTCCTCATGTTCTTCTTTAGTCTTGGAGTAAATTAAATATCATCAATAAAAACAATTACAAACTTGTCCAAGTACTTATGTAAAACGTTATTGATTAAACACATAAAATTTGTTGGGGCATTAGTTAGCCCAAAGGGCATCACTACGAACTCATAACACCTGTATCAGGTTCTGAAAGCAGTTTTAAAGATATCTTCTTCTTTAATTCTGACTTGATGGTATCCAGATCTCAAGTCTATTTTAGAAAATACCGAGGCTCTATGTAATTGATGAAACAGGTCATCAATGCGAGGCAAGGGGTATCGGTTCTTAATCGTCATTTTATTTAACTAATGGTAATCAATGCATAAATGCAAGGTACTGTCCTTTTTCTTAACGAAAATTACTGGTGCTCCCCAAGGAGACACACTTGGCCTTATATAATTTTTATCAATTAACTCTTTTAATTGTGACTTTGACTCATTAAGCTCTAGAATATTCATCCTGTAAGGGGCTTTTGAGTTTAGTACTGCCCCTGGTACCAGCTCAATGGTAAAGTCCAGATCCCTTTTCGGAGGTAGTCTTGCAAACTCTTCCGAGAATACATCTGAAAAGTCTCTTAAAACTTGTATATCTTCGAGTTTTAACTGATTCTCTTTAGTTGTGTGCTCATCATTAATCACATTTACAGCAAACATTTTACAACCTTTTCTAACAGCCTTTTTCACTTGCATAGCGGAAATCTGCCTAACATAAATTTTCCTAGGGATTCCCTTTACTGTTTCAGTTTCTCCTTTATCAGTTACACAAGTAAAGGTCTTTTCGAAACAATTTAGTGCAACCTTATGCTTTTCTAACCAATCCATTCCAATTAAGATATCATAAGAACCTAAAGGAAAAACATTTAATTCAACCTGTGTATTCATCTGACTCATAAACAATTCACAATTTTTCACAAAGTTTATCACTTTCCTTTTGGTTACTGTTGCTAACTGAACCAACCAAGGTTTATCGATTAAAATAGAAATAGGTTTGTCAAGTAGCATACCTTCAATTTCGACCATGGATACTTGGTGATCAGCTTGTCAATTTTCCAGAGCTGCATTGATACTGGGCATCTCTTTCCCTACATCACCAACTGTTGGTTCTTCTTGCACTGTTTGGATGTGGTTGACCATCCCATTCCTGATAGGACAATCCGATGCATAGTGGGGCCCCTGACATTCAAAACATTTTACAGGTGCCCTCTTCTCATTACTTTTAACATTATTTTGCATGTTCCTTACATCTACAAAATTATGAGAATTATTATTTTTATTATTTCCTCGAGACTTTCTGTTATTGTAATTCCGCCTGTTAATTCCATTCTACTTGTTGGAATTAAAATTATTCTGTTTATAATCAGAGTTGTTTGGTTTATTATTCCTCTATTTAGATGATCCTTCCCTCTTTCGGTTCTGTTCATAACAGAAATTAGCCTTCCTCATGGCTTCCTCCAGGGTCTTAGGATTATCGTACTCGATTCTATATTTTATATTATAGGTTAGGCAACTCAGAAACCTTTGAACCTTGGGCTTTTCTTCTAGAAAGTAAGGCACATACCTTAATAGACTTAAGAGCTTGCTGCATAATTCTTTCATGCTCATGGAACCCAATTTGAAGTCATAAAATTCCTTAGCGTTTTCTTCATAATAATGCTCTGACATAAACTTCTTCTTAAAATACTTCTTGAAGGTTTTCCAAGTCACGTTTTGTTCTTTAATACCCTTTACTCATTTTAAATCTTGCCACCAGATGTCTGCTTTACCAGTCAGATTGTAGATGGCCATTTTTGCTTTTAAAACATTCAAGTAGTCATAAATGTGGAAATACTTCTTCATTCCAGACATCCAAGCTTCAACTGCCTCACCCTTGTCAGTTTCTCCATTAAAGGTTGCGGGTTTGGTTTTCTTAAACTCCCATGAAATCTGTTCATAAGGCTTAGACCTCTTCTTTTTATACCTGTGGTTTCCCTCACTACTGTCACTTGAGTAATTATGTCTTTTTCTAGAGAAGTCCATCTCTGATGAGGATCTACTATCAGGACTTGGAGACTTTATCTTTTCATGACGATGCTAGTAAGACATGGTTCCAGTTTCCGACTTGCAACCTGTTGGTTTTTCCTTCCTATCATTTCGTAGCTTATCTGATAAGATCTGATTCAACTCCTCTTGAGCTTTTAAAATTATTTTGTTTTCTTCTTTTACAGTCCTTATCTTTGTTTTTAGACCTTTAATGGTTTTGAGTATTTCAGCATTATCATTCAGTTCCACAAACATACTTTCTTCGTCAACCTGTTTCTGCTCAATAGGATTACTGTGCTGAGTTTTATCTTCAGCACTCTCTTCCATACCTGCAAAAATCTATCGACAAGTTCTGTACCAAAATAAAATAAAACAGAAGTTAGTAATTTGTACTTTGCTAGTTGTAATTTTGTTGCTGTTGTGAGTTGAGCCTGTTCAAGCCTAGTGTTAAACTTTGGCTCTGATACCAATTGTAACATCCCCAAAAACTCGAATAATTTTTTTTTTTATACATGTCATTATTGCTATTCCAACATGAAATAATTAAGTTCATCGATACCAAAAACCATGCCAGAATGCGACATTATTGTCAGGAGATGGTTAAAGTCTTAACAACATGTTTCTATGCTTGATTTCAACATTATTTACTTAGCTGCTTGAATGTGGTCATCTTTCAAAACAACACTGGCCAGGGAACAACTGATGCCCTCCGAAACTTACTTAGCTTATTGCTAAGGATTTTGTGGTTGTAATGTGACCAGGTTTACAGGTCTCTTGCTTCTATGCTTTAAATAGAAGTTACACCAGATTTGTATTTGAAGGTTTTCACTAAGCATTACTATCTATGTTGAAGATGGCAAGGCATTATCTCAACTTGATTACGATCTGCTAAACAAAAGTTACTTAGGTACGAGAGGTTTGATCAACAGCTAAAGATACAAAGCGAACACCTTCAACAAATCAAGAAAGGTTATCCCAAGGGATTTGGAAAGGGGACCAAGGTCTACCCAAACAAGATTTTAAAGTTTTTGTCCTAAGTTTTGGTTAACCATCCTTTTAAGTGATAAACTCAATACATGAGAGGGATGTCATGGATTTAAGAGCGGTCATAAGCTTTTGGCTTTGCGCAACCAAGGGTCATTGTGGCCATGGTATCGAAGTGGTTCCTAGGAGACATAAAATGAAGTGTTGACCACAACAACTCATTATGTCAATGATTCTAAACTATGTCGAGAAGGTAAGAAAATCAAAGTCTTGGTGGAGGACAATGCATCATGAATAAAGGACCGCCAAGTGTCTTGCACATGAAACCCTACCGAAATGAGAGTTTTGGTCTGTTTGAGAACATTTGTAACTGTTAGTCTTGGTGGTGGAGGCTTGGCCTCTCGGCCGCCTCTCTGGTTGAGATACCCTATGCATCATGGGGAATGAAAGAACTACACCCACTAGTTATGTCTCCATGCAGGTGGAATTCTAACCTACAGGTAATGCACCGCTCCTTCAGTTTATGCTATTAAAATTTTAGTTACTGTCTTGGTATTCATTTAAAATTTGTCAATTAACTGAAGGTTTAACCAAATCGTGGCTGGATTGCTGGCAGTTCCTTGTCTACATCGTGGGGGAAAGGCAACTGGAAATAAGGTGTTTCAAGCTCACCGGTAAGCTTCGGTGGCAACCTTTGTCTCCTTGGTCAATGGTGTTTGGGCATTTAAAAGGTTAATGGATCCAACTGTGGAATTCTTGAGGTGATAAGTGGTTGGCTGTGGCCTTTGGCTAGGATGCACAGGCCGTCCTTTTTTGTTTCTTTTTGGGTGAAGGGTTTCAGAGATGTAACATTGTGGGACTGTGTTTTTTACAACTTTTACTTGAAAAGTAAAACCTTTGAGGGTGGAGCACTCACCCCTCCAGCGCAGTAACCTGCGAATGTAAATCTCATAAATTTATTAAGAATTTGTTTTTCGAATCTATGATACTGGTTATGTAACTAGATTTCATGTGAACTATCAATTGTTTGGCTTTTCATTTGTAATGCTTTTCCCCAATGTTGGATTCTATGTATGTTTGAAAATGTTGGGCCATAAGGCTTCATTGTTTGTGTTGTGCGAAAACTGTGAAAATGGAAGCCATAAGGCTCCTTAAGGTGCGGCGTTGCTACGTCTACAGAAAACACATCGTTTTCAAAGAAATGTGCAGAGGGTTTCTTTTTGTTACCTTGTATTTAACAATCCTATGTGTACCAAATGTTTATTTTGACCGTAAGCTTGGTTCTGAATAGCTAGGGTTCTGCTGAAGATAGGATTTCTATTTCAACAGAATGACTCATGCTATAATTTATGTAAGTGATTCGTTGTTGTGTGAGGCCGAAGCCTAGGGCTTCAAAGATGAGGGTTAGGGTCTCTAAGCTTGACTTAGCTTGTTTACATAAATGAATACCTCTCCCACAACTTTGTTTCGGGTGACTAAGATTCAAAAGTTATAATTATAGGAAAAAGATTATAATGTATTAGGTCTGAGAAATTACAAAACCAGGTTTTCCATCACCAGCGATCTGTTTTAGTAACACAAGCTTTATTCCGGTGTTCCAAAATAAATTCCATAACACACTCTATGTTTCTGTGTCGGATGCTTGGTTTTTGCGACAAGGAATTGATTTCAGTGTTAACAGTATAGTTTCTAGTGCTAATCATCCTACTTGGGTGTAAAGGACTGGTTTCGATGGTTTTTCACTAAATATATTTGCAAAGATAACCAGTCTCAAGAGAAACATTCTGATACTTGTTTTTAAAAGAAAACTAAAGTAGTAGGTCTAAACACAGACTAGTTTAGATTCTGCTATTTTACTTATGTTCTCTAAATTCTATGTATCCAAGAGAACATTTGTGTAACTGTTAAAATGTGTATGCATGTAACTTGTAAGTCTTATAGAGATGCATCAATATTCTTGTTTTTCAGCAGTATGAATGAATCGGGTTTAAATGTACAATAAAATAGGAAATTTGCATGCATGTAACATACTATACATTTGCTTCTGTAACAGGGTCGATTTATTAAACATATCTCAGTATTTAATTGAAATAACCTTGCGCTGCACAATAATACTGACCCTAACAGATATAAATAATTCTATCTCTAACTCATTAAGTGTATACCTTTACTAGAATACACCATCTTATGGATGGCAGGAAAAATACAGGTAGATATTCTAAAAGAATTTTAAAATAGTAATTCAAATACAGACTAACTATCCTAGTTCAATACTTGCATTCATAAACAGTCATAAAAAATTAATGGGATGCATAAGTTAAGCTGAACCTATCAAATGATAGGGTGGACAACACCCAAGGAGTATTGTTCCTCCCAACCTTTTTCCAGTAGAGCAGCCAAGGTTACTTGCCCACCAGGACCCCCGAGCTTGTTCACTAAACCACCAGGAAGAACGATCTGGTAGGATCCTGACAATATCTGGACTTCAGCAATCAAACAGACTTGTTGCAATACTTCTGTGCTGCACTTTTCCATTGATATCCAGCAGACTTACTCCTGCAATGCCATCTCTAGCTAACCTTAATCGAACCTCCTGTGGGCTCAATTCTAACACCACAAGGTAAATCAGTTCCTCTCTAGGAAATTCGAGCCCCCTGCTCAAGTTCGATTTCTTCTTTTAAAGAATGCCTAGGTCTTTTGTGGTCAGTTTCATAATAATGATCCAACAGCTCAGCCTCCACCACCCTGGGTAGTTATGACCAAAATTTTAGGGTAGTTGCCTCATGGCAACAACTAAGAATTTATTGCAGATGATGCCACTTGTCCTTTACCTCCTATACCATATTCCATTCCTCCTAGTGGGCTAGTAAGAATATTTTGCAGAATCCATGTGCCTTGAGGCACCTAAATCTATGATGAAGGAAGAATATTCTGAGGTATTATCAATCAATGCATGGCACCTCTCCTTGTCTTCAGAAACACCCTCTTTCTTCTTTGAACTTTCTGGAAGAGGAATGTTATTCTTTTGCAGGAGATGGGTCATCATATCAATAGTTTTCTTCATGCATGAACTCTCATGGTGCCAAGCCTTTTGACAGTAGGTGCATTTAGTATTTTATTTCTTATTTCCTTTGTCTTTGACAGGATTCGAACCCCCATCAGAATATGTAGGCCTCTCCTTGTCTTTCTTCTTCTCCTGTGGTTTCAAACCCTTGGGATTTTTCTTTCCTCTTGCTTGTCTTGATTCTCCAGCAGCAAGAAATTGGTCTTGAGATAGCATTTCCATGAAATCAGCCAAAGATGGCATCTTCCAATTTTGAACTGTAAGTTTGGTGGAGTGAAATGTAGAGAAAAAGACTGAGTACTCAGGACCCAACTTTGAAATGATGGACATAACCAACTTTTCTTCTTTCTTATCAATGCCACAATTTTTTATTTGCAAGACCAAGCTCTTGAACTTGGTGATGAAATCCTAGATGGATTCGAAGTTTCTTTGACTCAGTGATATCAATTGATTTTCAAGTTGATGGCCCCTCATCTCATCAATATTCGAAAAAAATGACTCAAGCTTGATCCATACTTCATTTGGTGTAGTAATATTATCAATGTGAAAAAGGAGGTCTCTTGAAATACTAAGACAAAGCATTCCAAATGCTTGATCCATTCTGTTAAAAAACTTGGACTTATCTACTGCAGAGTTTGGCTCAACCTCAGTCCCCATGGTGATTCTGAAGAGACCCTTGGATCTCAACTAGATAAACATTTCATCCTTCCATTCAAAATAGTTTAATGGAGTGAGCAAATTTACATGATATTGCTCCATCTTCTGTAGCTTGCGCACTTGGTGATAATGAACACTTTGAACCTGCAATGCAAAACTCTCAATACTCAGGAGGGGATCTAAACTAACTGATTCGAACCCTACTTGATTGAAGGCACATTCGAGAGAGCATCAGAAACTGGGTAGAATCCAAAGGATATTTCCAATGGCTTTAAGGCAATGGCCCCAAGGACTTCTGTGGTTTCTCCACTACTTCTGGTGCACTTCTAAAACAATCTTGGTTCTAATAGAAGCTCCAAGAGCTCTGATACCATGTGAAAACTATATCACAATAGGATTTAGTAGCTAAATATTACTTCACAATCAAGAATATATGCTTACTATGTAATATATAAGTGCAAAAATAATTCTGGAAAATAAATGATAAAAAACCAGTAAAATAAATGATCAAAAACCAAAGATACAAATGATCAAAAAGCAGGTTTATTAACTTTCCAACCCAGAAATGAGTTGTGATCATCCTTATATAGCATTTGGAAGAATCCAATTGCCTTGGGAGGCATCTACAAGTGGCTAGGTTAGATTAGACCTCAACCCCCCTAGGTTGACCAATAGGGTCCAAAATCACCCCAAACTGGTATGGATTGTCCATGTGAACATTCGGTGAGGATTGGAAGACATAAATGAGGTTCACACATGTGTTGGAAAGGATTGGGTGGAAATTAGGTATGCAAGGGTAGGCCAAAACAACAAAGAAAGGGCCAAAATGTCCACATACAATAAATGGGTGCCCTAAATCAAAGACAGATCCATAAAACAGGGGATAAGGGCGCCTTTTCTCAAGGAGTGGAAATAAATGTTGGAGGTGGCCATAAATAGGGCACCCAACAACTATATTTGACCATATTTTGGCCTAGAAGTGGTGGAATGGTCATAATTAGCCCCTAACTAACTTCTAACAACCTGGGATTGTAATTATTAACTGATTTTGGACCAATTAACCAACAAATTAATGTATGAATAAGGTACTAAGGTGTAATAATTTTCTAACATATGGACGTAGATCCACTCGGTGAATCCAGAATCCCTCTTACAGGAGGGAATCTTCCATTCATTGAGTTTGGTCTCACACCTTTTACCCCTTCAAAGAAGCATTCTGTAGCAAAATTGGACACTATAGTGTTTGACCCCAAGCGGAAGACAATCTTGAGAAGAACAAAGAAAAGGTTGAAAATGGGCGTTGATCCAGATGTAGTGACTATTCAGGAAAGTACCTTATTAGAAGGCACCCACAAAGATCCCAAATTTATAGCTTCAGTAAACATAGTAGTTGCTCAGGAAAATGCCGATAACGTAGATAAGTTGATGAATGACCTGGAGTGAAGTAAAGAAAATATGTTGAAATTGAAGGATAACTTACTAAATGCAAGAGGTGAGGGAATTGAATTGAAAAGGAAACAAGATACAGTGGAATTAGAAAAGAAAAGATTACTGTTAGATTATCAGGAATTGGAGAATAAAAAGGATGCCCTGAATGTACAACTTATAATCATGGAGGGAGAGCGAAATGATTTCTATTCTCGAATTAATGAACTAGAAGAGAATGAAATAAAATAAAATCAGCAGGTGGAGTCTTTGGTCCAATAAAAGGAATCTTTGAAAGTGCACATAGATGAGATGATAGTTGAGAAAGAATATTTGCAGTCCCAGGTGGACGAGTTGGTTAGAGAAAAGGAATCTATGTTGGAACAGGTCAACGTGGCTCAAAATCAGAAGCAGGATATGACCCCATTTTATGAGCATGCCTATATAATACAGGAAAAAATATGCCACTCACAAGAATTGTTAATTGAAGAAATTTATAAAATGAAACAGACGATAGACAGAATGAAGGATATTTCTGCAGGTGCTTTTACTGTAAGACAAAAGTTAGTCAGTACTTTTTAAAAATTGAAAAGGTTGATGGCCTGGAAGGGATAAAACAAAAACTTCCCTGATCACCTACCAAACAAGACAGCTACAGAAATCAAGTTAGACATATCTCTTCTAGACAGTTGTAGGAGAGCTTACAAGAAGATACAAGTAGAAGTACCAAAGTCTATCACTAAGTGTGAAGAAATTTACAAAGAAATTTGTCAAGTACATGAGCAATGCCATATCTCGATGGTTCCAGATATGTACCAGTTTCCCACCAAAGATCAATGTCTAACGGAATTGAAAGGTGGCTTAAAAGAAGACCTGGAGTACATCACGAAACTAGATGTGCTTAATGAAGAAGATCTCAAGTAGCACATAGGGAAAGCATCTATAAATGCTTATTTATTGGAGGAAATTTATAAAGAAGCCACTAAAGGAGTAATAAGTGTGGGAAAATAAATATTCGTTCATGAAATATCTCCAAAATTATTAGAGCTTCTACAATGTAATATAATATTTCATGAAACTAACTTATGGGATAGTTATATTTTCAGCTTAGAGGTCCCACCAAAAGGATAATTTAATTTGTAAATAATTATCTATCTTTGGTTGTGCAAGCACAAAAGACAAATTTTAGTAATCCAAGGGTCAAACGGTAGGTGAAGCAAGTATTCATGTAAAGACAAATTCTCTTGTAAGATAAATAGAGGGGGTAATGGATTAGAAAGGACTTTTGCTGGTGAAATAGAAGATAGAGACATTTTGTAAAATAACTAATTTTCTGCTTATGAGAAAGACCTATTTGCTGGGAAAAGCTTGCATGGATTTTTGCATGGAATGTTTTGGAGAATAGATCATAATTATTTCTTCTTGTGTTCAAATTCATGCTGGGAGATATTTCTAACTTTATTGAATTATTTTGATGGTAATGAATGATTTCACTTGTCTACACAAATGTCTATGTGATATTAGAGTAATAAATGAATATAAATGTTATCAAATCTATCTTTGTATGTTTTTGCTGTGAATGTAAATACTTTATCTAAATAGCTATCTGCTAGATTTAATGTATAAGCATTCTCAGATTACTACTCTCTTTAAAACTCGCTCCTTGCAAGGATAGATTAGTTAAGTTAGAATAGGGTTACCTAATTGATAAGGTAGAAGTGACAAGATGAGAGGTAAGAACCTGTGCATCACTTGTGAGGCTTATTCCTGTTAGTTATAGGTTATGCATCAATTAGATTAAAAGCACTTGCGTACTCATAATTTAAACTTAAAATATAAACAGTGGGTCGGGCCGCAACCAGTAAATTCAACAAACATACCTGTAGTAGTTGGACTGTTAACCAAACGGATTCCCTATTCCAAACAATGAATTATCTAATTGGGATTACTCACTGGGGAGAATACCTACTGTCAATGGTAGGATTTTCTGGGAATCAACAAGCCATCGGAATTAGCTCTTGATGGATGTCCCCTACAACCATCTTTCACTAATACAAATAAGATCATATGGCTACCATCCTCCAGCAATCGTTCACCTTTACAATCAAAACACTTCATTCAAACTCATATCTACAACTATGAACAAATCTATACATAGAAACATTTACAATCAAATAACATGTGCGCTCATCTTGGTACCAAAAAACTATTGGACCCAAAACAGACACATCTTGTCATCTGAGAAGCTTTTTCAGCGAAACGAACGGTGATCTTTACTGGAAACATTGTTCCAGATGAAATGGAACAGGTCTCACAACACGTAAATGAGTATATATGGGTGAACCAGAGCATATGGTTGTGCCCCTCTCAATACCATAGTGCCACAGTTACAATTTCCAGATAAGAGAAAGAAGGATAGAAAGAAAGGAAGGAGCATAGCAAATCAGATCCGTATTGTATGAAATTTATCCTTCTTGCATACAGATATTGACATACAATACATGGAAATCCATATAACCAATTCATCCACCATTGGACATATACCAAAATAAAATATTGTAATGAAAATAAAAACATAAGAGAAACACTTATCTCAAAATATAGGCAACTCGCTTCAACAAGACAAATTTCCTCCCAACCATAGATGCACACAAGTCTAGCTCATGTGAATAGGTCACCCTCAAGTTGAAACCACGAATCCACATGTAGAGGAACACTCAGTGTGGAAAATTTCGGAACTACCTTTTCCGAGAACCAAAATGCTTCCAACTACTACTTTTATGTGTGTCTCCATTTCCTATGGGGCCACCATCCCATTTCCTGGCTTCCTATGCGAGAACCTAGACTAGTAGAGTGATATGATGGAAGTAAGGGGTGACAATCCACTAGAATAGCTCTCTAGAATGTACAACATAATAATCCTCTCAAGGATCCTTCAACAAACACTTAATCTCAATATAATCCCAACACAGTCTCAATATTGTCAACACTCATAGTACAGTGAGATAGCAGAATCCAAGTGATCCAAAGCTCAGGATTAGCATCAACTAGGGGAGAGAATATGAATTTATAGCACAAGGAGCCCAACTACAACCCAAGGGGATCAACTCAAATTAGAGATAGGTAAGTTTAAGCTTCATCACAGAGACTTAACTCGAATTAGTGGAATGGTGGCTTAGTTAGGATTTTCCCTTCCCGGATTAGCATCATGAGGAGGAGTTACCAAAAACTAAGGAGTGGATGCCAAGAATATTTGAAGGAGAGTGCACTAGTCATGTGAGGTGATAGAGTGGGTCCAATATGATCATAAATTACCTATAAGCACAAAAATAGGGAGCATATCCATGCATAGAGGAGTGGGTGCACTTATGGAGATGGAGGCTAAATTATAACTTGTGGAAGCTAAAATCTAGCTTACAACTCCTAGAATTTGGGGAGAGGGCTCATAAATGGAAAAAACACATAAATGGGAGGGAATCTCTCGCAAGGAGTGTGCGCTAGGAAAGAGGGTTCCACTAAGTTACGCATAAGGTGAAATAGTGACTCCATAGTCCATAAAAATTAGGAATAGGGTTCATTGTAAAATGTTTGGGTGACCAATCACTACTAATGTCACCAAGGTGCAAAATGAAGTAGAATGGACAACTCCCATCCAACAACAAGTTCCTAGGTGCTAGGGATGTCCCCCATTTCCCCTCACACTATGAGATCCATGGTCTCCCATACTCTTTTAGTTTCCTTTGATGACCTAGTTGTTTATTTAATCAATGGTAAAAACATTAAAGAAAAGGTAATAATGCCAATCACAACATTAACATTAATAATAATTCCAAAGTCCATAACCACATTATCAAACAATGATCATAAGTCCATAGTCATATTAACAAATAGAACATAAGTCCGTAGTCAAATAAAAGACCATAAGTCCAGGTGCTTAACAACCGAGGTATTACACTTTCTAAACATTGCAAAGAATTAATTGAAAGAGAAACAAGAAAACCATTTATATGGTGTTTAGAAATTAAAATACTTTATAGTCAAATAGAAAACATAGCCAAGACACCGATCTTCTAGAAGCATTACCTATTTTCAATGTAAATAAACATAGACACAAGGTTATACATAAAATCCTTTACTCATACTTTATGAATTTGAGGTGAATCAAGTAAAAAAAATAGATTCCTTAACTACATCCTTGCTCATCATTTTCCATAGATAATAAAATAGATCTTTCTTTGAACATATTCATATTGAATATGATAGACAATTAGAATAATGGAAGAGACTACTTATTTATCATGACCCAATACAAGTTTGTGGACCAACTTTGGATTTAACAAAACTAAATTTCAAGGTCAAATATATAGAAATCCAGTCAAAATGGAGTCACTCAGAAGGTTAAGGATGGAAAATTTGCAACCAAACTTAGTTCATGTGATGATTTCTCAAAGAAACTTATCCATAGATTTGAATAATAATCATATGCTTACCAAAATTTTAAAGCATCCAAGCAATAGTTGTAATTGAATAGATTCCCTTCCATTCATATTCTATGTGCCATGTAATAATCATGAGGTGTTTAGTTGTTCAACTAGTTAATGTACTAAACACCAACTTTCATGAAAGAATGGTCCAGTTCAATTCTGCACAATCATGTTTGAAAATTGAAAATGACAACCATGAGACAGAAAGGAAGCAAAAAGAAAAATCTAAAACCTGCTTGAAATATAAAATTCCATATCTGAATAATAAAATTGTGACTAAATTGGATCTTGGACCTTTCGTTTAGTTCTCACAATCTGATACAAACTTTCTGATGAATTCTTTATGATGTTATGATGCTCAGGTGTTATTTTTTTGTTGTCCTGTAGGGCTCTGTAATTTTTGAAAAATGGACCTATTCTAAGGATGACTGTATATGATCTTAATAGACTAGAACTGTTTTGTTTTGGTCCTTAACGAGGAAAATGATATTTTTTATAAAGTAGTGTTCTATAAGCTATAGGTGTAAGCAAGGTGGAGAAGTAATTGTAGAATGTGATTTTGTTTATAAAAAAAAACTTGTGATTTTTATCGGAGGGAAAATATAATTGTGATTGTAATTCCAAGGTGATGCCTACCAATAGTTATATTACAAAAAAGGGCCTTTCTCCAGATATTTTATGGCTATCCAGACAGGAATCCAAAAAATATTCACCTAAGAAAACAAAGTTTAGAAAAGAAAAAGTACGAGACTCTATTTGGGAAGTTCTTTTTCGGATGCTGCCAAGGTGGACCAATGTAATCTAAATCAACATGTCATATGCTTGGGGTTTAATATTTAAAGATGGAAAATAGAGCATACCATGAAGTTTTCTATGGATTTATATAACACTCACCTATTTAAACTTAGAACCTATATCACCTTCAATCATATTAAGTTGTCTAATCTATTGCTCGGTATCAATGAGGATATCACTGCCCGTCCTTCCAGCACACCTTGTTTGTCCTTATGTATGCACAAAAATTTCTGAAGTTGTTGGGAGCTCGTAATGAATAACTTGAACATGTACAAAAAGAAGGTTGCATGAAAACATCAAAAATATGAAATCACAAAAAATTAAAGTTGAAACAACTTTAAATCAAAGTGAGCAAATAAATTTAAATAAATATGCATCCTTCATACTTCCAAATCTCTGAAGATAGTGATTCCATATTTCTAGCTGGAGTTGAATTTGCAGAGGTCGAGTTTCTCTTCTCCTCGGTCGGTTGGACCTTCGGAGGTTTATTGAAAGGATTTCCCTCACTCGCCATTGAGTCAATCCACGGTTTCTTCAGAATAAGAATCATTAGGGTTTGATGACCTCTTTTAATTTATTTTCCTCTCTTTTTCCTCTCATTTTTTTACTATTTACCTATTTTCTCTCTATTTTTTTTCATACTTTGCCTTCTTTTTATTTATTTTCTCTCTTTGTTATTTATATTATTGTTTTTTAATTTTATCAATATTAATATACTACATAAATTAATTATGTTATAAAATATATATATTATTTTTTTTTCCTCGGAAAAAAGTCATAATTTTATTATCAGAAGATACAAAATTACATTCTGCAAATATATGGAGAGCATAAGCTACTCCATACATTGTCACATATGTGTGGGTACAGTAAATGAGCTCGGGAACAAACCCTCATTGCACAGAAATAGATTCGTCATAACCGAATCCTCATCGGAGGAAGCAGAAGATCCATGTCTGTGGACAGAGCAGCAGACACGATAGACCTCCCAAACCGGCAAAAACAGTCAACAATCAAACCCCTGATAAAGAGAAGCTAGAAAAACCCCATATTGGACTGGAGCAGTCCGTCGTAGCAAGCCGAGCGTCCCTAAAACCATTTTCTGTCCCATTAACATCAAGAATAGTGCCCCAAACAAAACTACAATGGCCTGCACATGTAGTAGAATCACTGAGATCCCTACATTGTCACATATTTACTGTCCCATATTAACATCATTTCTGTCCCATAATACAAAAACAACAACTACTGTCCTTACAGCCACATATATCCGAATACACAAAAACAAATACTGTTACAGAAATGGAGCTTATCCATCATTGGTCAACAATAGCTGAGCTATTGCTCAAATCTGTGCCGCAATATCATCAAGAAAAGGTCTGTGGTAATAAATGAAAGTGCCCCCAGGTGAATGAACAGTAATCCTCCAAGTGCCTAGAGTAATATCCTACTGCGTCGCTGCCTTTGAGAGCTGATCTGCCATCCCATTCCTCTCCCTGTAAATATGAGTAAAAGTAATATGATCAAAGGATTGCTTTAACCTTATCGCCTCCTCTAGGATTGGTAATAGGACCATCACATGACAGTGTGTAATCTCCTTTGCCCAGTCAATAACTAACAAGGAGTCCCCAAAAACCTGTAGAGATAGACATCCTTGTTCTAGAGCAAATAACATCAGCAGTTTTAAAGACATCAGTTCAGCATAGTTGTTTGATCCACGCCCCAAACCAGCCACAAGATGAAAGTAATGGATTTCAGTTTTGTAAAGGACTGCCCCCCCTCCACACACTGACTGATGGTCTAATGAAGCACCATCAAAATAGGCCCACGGCATGGAGAGATCAATCGGTTCCACACGCACAGGTCAAATTTTAACCGCATGGACAGGTACCAGGTAGTGTTGAAGTACCGCCACGGCATGAGCCACTACAGTCTCCAGCGGAACCCAGCTATCCTGAAATAAGATCTTGTTTCGGGCAATCCATATGCCCCATGCGAATATACACGGGAGGGCCCGGAAGGATGTGGACTTAAAAATTGACCACCACGAATGGAATGCTTCAAGGACATTCGTTCCCCTCCACCTCACCTGAAGATCAAAAAAATAGCAGATACCATCCCATACAGCCTGTGAATACCGACAATGAACAAATAGATGAGTATTGGTCTCATCCGCAATCCGACAAAGTGGACAGATCCCCAGACCCTGGAGGAATCATTTTTGTAGAATGTCCCAGGTAGGAGCCTTATTTTCCAGTATAGCCCAGAAGAGTAATTTAGCTTTACCCGGACACCTTAACTTCCATAGATATTTACACCACCACACCAATTCCCTGTTGTGAACTTCCACATTCAGCTGGATATATCCATTCTTTGGTGTGTAAATACCCGAGGGATGGTGATCCCAGATAAGTTCATTAGCCCTATCTGTCAGTCGAATATTAGTATGACGTAATATCCGCAGAAAATCCTCCCATGTCCCCTGCAGTTCAACAGAGATCTCCAGTCGCTGTGCAGAGATCCACCCCTGATGCCAATGGGTAGATGATCCCAGATCCTCTATATCAGCCAGAAAATGACATCCTCTAGCAGCCAAAAAAGTCCTCAATCCCACAGGAAGGACATGACCTCCCCTGCAGCCAACCTAAGGATCCAGCCCAAGTCGTATGAGACGTCCATTCCCTATCCTCCACAACAATCTAGAACCGATCAAAGAAAAATGCTGCACCACCGCTTTCTAGACCACAAAGCAATTTTCCCTTGACTTATTGCCCAGCCTTATCCATTCGATAAGAGTAAGAGGGGCAATATATTTATGATATACCACTCTTGTCTAGAGACTATGTGTATGGATAAGTCGCCACGACACTTTGGCCCCCAATGCTTTTGCAAACGGAAAAATATTCTTTAACCCCCATCCACCCAACGCTTTTGGGACAACAATTTTTTCCCATCTGACCCACACCAATGCACGATGCTCACTCAAACCCTTCCAAAGAAAGGCAAAACACAACCTCCTAGTCTGCTCTAGGACTCCTAAGGGGATCCAAGCAAGAGACATCCAATACACCGGAATTGCTTCCAAAATCGATTTAACCAGGACCAGCCTCCCAGCCCGAGAGAGCCATTTATGACACCATCCAAGTAGTCGTTGTTCTAATTTTGCTATTAACCAGTGCCAATCAGCCTTCAGATAAGCATTTGGTTTCAAGTGAAAGACCAGATACTTTAATCCATCATCAATATCCAAAGTCCTATAAGGTAGTTTGTTAGCCAATCTCTGTATCTCCTTATCAGATAAATTCGAGCATGTGATAGTAGATTTGTCCAAATTTACTAACATACCCGCAGCAACTTGCACTAAATGGAGACCTTCAACCACCTTATCAATATCCTGTCTCGAGCCATCACAAAAGATCAGAATGTCATCAACAAAAGGAGATGTGTAATAAACAATACCTGAGAAATGGATATGCCCCAAAATGAACCATCAACTTTTGCATTTAGGATAAATCGGCTGAGTCCTTCAGCAACAAGGAGAAACAGCAGTGGGGAGAGGGGACATCCCTGTCGTAGACCCCTTCCCGCTTGAAAGAATGGAATAGCAGAACCATTGATCAGTACAGCAAAGCTCACCGTAGTGATACAGGCCATAATCCAACGTATAAATTCGTAGCAGAACCCCAGGTGAGTAAGAAGCATCCGTATATATAGCCATCTAACCCGATCAAATGCTTTTGATAGATCAATCTTAATCACGACACCCTTCTGCTTCTGCACTTTCAGTGTGTGTAATCCTTCCTGGGCAACACCAATGGCCTCATGAATTTGGCGACCTTCGAAGAATCCAAATTGCTCACAAGAAATATGCTGAGACAAAAAAAATTTGAGTCTCCTCGCCATAACCTTAGAGATGATCTTATAGATACAATTGCAAAGAGAGATAGGTCTGAATTCATCAAAGTTGTCTGGCTTGTCCGTCTTCGGAATAAGAGCTATAAAGGTGGAGTTGAATGGGCCATGAACAAACCCAGCCTTACGCGATTCTTCCACCACCTGCAATAATTCCTCCCCGAAGAAGTCATATAATCCTACAAAGAATTCTATAGGCCAACCATCTGGCCCCGGGCTCTTATCCTTTTGAAAGGATTGCATCACCAGCGAGAGCTCAATCGGCAACACCTCCTCCATCAACATTCTATTATCTTCCTCCCCCACAAAACGAGGGAAAAGCTGAGTCACCCGAATAACCTCAGCAATGGAGGGTCCAGGATGTGCAGTGAATAAATCTCTGAAATGTTTAACACCCAACTCCGCTAATCCATCAAAGTTGGAGACCTGTTCCCCTTCTGCCGAAGATAGTTCCCAAATAGAGTTTGTGAATTTCCTCCCCTTAGCATATGCTTGAAAAAATTTTGTATTCTCATCACCGCACTGAAGCCAAATCACCCTACTTTTCATTCTCCACATCTCTTCTCTCTCACACAGAATCACATTCTTGCGTCGTTCCCACTCCATCAGCTCGCCCTTCTGTTGCTCATCCAGATATCCCATTCCCAGACTAATAAGTATCCGGTCAATATTCATCTCAGCATCCCGCAAAGTCTGATCATCAATCACCCTTTTATCATGAGCCCAGGAAATAGTGGCCTCTTTAATTCGCTTAAGATTGTGATGAAAGTGTACACCCGCATGTATCAGAGAATCATGTGGTCGATGAACGCACAGATCCTGAACCAGTTTAAGAAAATCCTCCTCCTTCAGCCAGCTAGGATTGAATTTGAAAGGGCTAGGAGGTTTTTTCCTTCTACCTCGTAACTCCAAGAAGATGGGGCAGTGGTCAGATATCCCACCTGACCCTACCCACTGTCTGACAACATCAACTCCCAGTGCCAACACATCAGCCACCAGAAACCGATCCAGTCTTTTGGCCACCCTGTGTACCCCAGCTCTCTTATTCCTCCAAGTGGGAGTTAACATGGGGGGTGTAATGTCAAGAAGATCCTTCCTGGCAAAGGCTTGAATGAAATAATTTGCTAATGTATCCGTAGCAGCCCGAGGCCCCCACACTTCAGTAGACCCCAGAGTAAGATTTAAATCCCCACCCAAAATCACATCCCTTCCATCAAAAAGATCCATACATAACAGGGAGTCCCAAAAACCAACCCTATTTAAATAGGGCCCATAGATATTGAGAACCGTGGTCCTCCGACCTATCTTAGCATCCCAAATTTCCAATCCGATACCAGAAGATATTCCCCAAGAACTATCACATTGGCAACTCTTTACCTTCCACCCTGATGCCAGCCCTCCAGAGCACCCCCGAGCATCCACACCAACAAACTTCCAGCCAGGAAGCAAAGATTCTAAAGCCCGAACAACATCCTCACTGCCACCCAAAGTCTCTTGCAACAGCAAAATATCTGGTTGATTTAAGTCAACCAGCCTCCTAAGCGACGATTTTTTAATGGGACTCACCAACCCACGACAGTTGAAGGAAAAAAGTTTCATAATAAACCCCCATCCAGGGCAATCACAGCTCGAAGTGGCCACTCAATAAAAAATTGTGTACCCATCACTAATCCACTTAAGCCCGATCTTGAGCTTTAGACAAGACCCAAGACAACCCCCCCCATAAAGAGAGTCATCAGGAAGGATATAGCAGGAAAAATGAGATTAGACATACCTGATGGATTCACAGATGTATCCCGATGTATGCGGGACAGATCCTGTAATATTCTGGAAAGCCTCCACCATTCCAAGCCCTTTCACCAAACCAGCAACAAATCCACTTATAGGATGGAATCCCTAGTAAGAGTTAAATAATCCCAATCACAGAAACGGACCTGCCTCCAATCCAAAAAGCCCAGAAAGCTGCAAACATCACCACACAATCCCCAGCAATCCCCACAAGACCCCGAATAATCCAACCCTCCTCCATGGCTAAGAGAGAAAGACCGACCACTCGACACCAAGAATCAGAGCATACATCAGCTGAACTATCCAAGAAAACCTGATTCAGATGCCCACAATCAGCATGGCTCAGATTCCCGCGTTCCTACATCTAGATTCGGGATCGACCAAGTGTATATGCAATAAATCCAGTCCGAGTATTAGATCCAAGGTTTCAGTCGTCCAAGAAAGTCCTCTGGTCCGTCGCCTTGAATTCACCTTCGATTGATCTGTTTCTTTCCTTCCTTTGTTCACCTATTCGTGGGTTGGCATCCAAAATCGATATATATTAGAAGGATTGAGTTCTGGAAAAATAAAAATAAAAATGGATCTCCAAGATAGAACGACCCTGTGCTCCCATCTCATGAAACTTAATTTGCTCCGTTCCTTGGACTTTGTGATAGCTCTACCCTACGTTCCCAGCTCTTCTTCATGATCCTCCATCACAACCCATCTGAACCAGCATTATGCTAAGCAGTTCCTCCAGATTTTGGAGGTGCTCACTCCGTCTCTCTTCTGATTTCGATTCCATCTTACAAGATTTGTTGGCTTAGCTACCCTACGCGCCCAGCTCTTCTTCTTGATCCTCAATCTCAACCCAGCAATCACCCTGGCAAGCGCCTTCTGCATTACTTCATGCCAAACGAAATCATATGAATGCCAAATCCCTCATAAATGTGTCCTGAAGAGCCGAAAACGAATCAAATATAAACGATTTTCATAATGCACTCAACAGAGCTGCTCATCTAGTGCATTTTCAATGCGATCCGCCAACATTTTTCCACCGATCGCATGCATTCCCTTCGGCTTTCTTGCAAATAGCTCCAAGATTCCTATCCAGAGCCCCCCTCAAAAGAATAACGTCGAAAATATATATATTATATTAATATATTAACTATATATATACTAACTATATTAACTATATACTATATTATCATATATAATAATTATATAATATATTAATATATAAACTATATATAATTTCACTTAAAGTGTTTTTATTTTTACTAAAATAATACATTTTTTTAATTTGGGTGTAATATATATGTTTATTAAAAAAAAAGATTATTATACAAAATTAAAAAAGAATCATTAATTTAGTACTTTTAATATAATTAGAGATATGCAAATATATTTATAATATAAACTTTATATTCGATTCAACTATTCTTTCGAAAGTAGCGAAAATATTCTTAAGTTCAAGAACTCCATTTCCTTTACTAGTAAGCAAATTACATAGATTCATCATCGAGACATTTATGGAATTTCAATCTACAATATTTATTCTGCATTCGTATTATAAGAAACAACTTTATCATCAAATACGTCAAGAAATTCAAAAAACAAAGATTTAAAAACACTTAAGGGTACCCGCACGAAGCTGGTACCCAAAAACACCGCAATGACACCGCGTGAGTGCAAAAAAAACAAACACGCGCACACGCCTATAAACACGTGTATGCGCTCCTGCTTCGGCAATGCCGAGCCTCCACATTGGTGAGATGACATGGATAACAAAAGAGTGTGTGCTCTTTTAAACAAAAGCGTGTGCGTGCTTTTATGCATGCACACGTTGTTAATGCGTACGCAAAAAGAAGTGTGTGCGCACTCTTATGTGCACAAGCGTTGTTAACGCGTACACGCAAAAAAGTGCATTTGTTTAGTAATCCTAAATGTGGTTTTGATTGTGTTTATTATGGTGTTGGTATCATCATCATCATCATCATCATCCTCATCATCTTCATCACCACCATCTTCATCTTCATCATCGTCTTCAACGTCTTCATCATCATCATCATCCTTATCCTCCTCATCATCCTCATCACCATCATCATCATCATCATCATTGTCGTCTTCATTATCATCATCACATCATCATCATCATCATCATTATCTTCATGACGTCAACAATGATGATGATGATGCTGATGATGAAGATGGCGATGGTGATGATGAGGATGATGATGATGGTGTTGAGGATGATGAGGATGATGATGAGAATGATGATGATGATGATGAAGATTTTGAAGATGATGATTATGAAGATGATGAAGATGATGAAGATGAATATTATGGTGATGAAGATGAAGATGATGATGATGATGATGATGATGATGATGATGATCGTCATAAACATCATCATCATCCTCTTATTTATCATCATCATCATCATCATCACCATCATCTTCATCTTCATCATCATCATCGTCATCTCCATCATCATATTCATCATCATCATCATCCTCATCATCATCTTCATCACCATCATCGCCATCTTCATCATCATCATCATCATTATCTTCGTCATCATCATCATCTTCATCGTCGTCATCATCATCATCATCATCTTCATCATCTTCATCATCATCATCTTCAACGTCTTCATCATCATCATCATCCTCATCAACATCATCGTCATCCTCATCGACCTCATCATCATCATCACCGTTGCCATCTTCATCATCATCGTTGTCATCATGACGATGATGATGATGATGATGATGTGATGATGATAATGAAGATGAAGATGATGATTATGATGATGATGGTGATAAGGATGATGATGAGGTTGATGATGATGAAGACGTTGAAGATGATGATGAGGAAGATGAAGATGATGGTGACGATGATGATGATGATCATGATGATGATGATGATTGTTGACACCAGGTCTGAGGAAACCTAAAATTTTTGCTAAAAGGTCCTAAGAGGAAAAATCATCACAAAAAGGGTTGAATTGAAGGTTTTTATATAAAAGTATAGAAGAAAAACCCATATTTATAAAGTCCGCCAGCTAATATATGTAAGGGTTAAGCCCCAGTCAAGTTCCGTCGTCGGAGATATTATAGATCAAGATCAACGGTCAATATCAACCCCGCGTTGCCAATGTAATCGTCAACAAACGATGGAGGGTGGTAGCGGACATAATACCACCAAGGCACGTGTCCGATATTCATTCATCCGCGCATGGATAAAGTGGTATCGGAAACCACTATAGCACCGCGCGGAACCACCCATTATGGAAATATGGAAAGATACCTTACGTGGCAAGATGGGACCCAACACGTAGCGAACAGGGAAAGCTTGGTAGGGCCATGGCACGTGGCATCATATTTTACAATGATCGGAAGGCTGATACATACCTAAATAAAATCAACGGCCAACGTTTCATCCGCGGCCAGGAACATGCACACGGGATATAAGGAAAAGCGGTCGCGGAGAATAAACCACCATAACAGGTGTCAACAGATGGTGTATCCGCGCGGGGAGCAAACCAGAAAAAGAAACCGCCTTTTCGATCGCGTATACCACCGGTGGAATAAAGGGGGACGAGATCTGACGGTCCAAAACAAAGCTTCGAAGATCAACAGTTGGATATGACCCGCGTTCATAAAGGTGCAAGGAGGTTATTTTAAAAGGGCTTATATAAAAAGAAAGGGCTCCACATAACGGCATTTTGCATGTGTCGTTATCCTCGAGAGCTCCGAAGACTGGTGGAAGCTGGCGATTGCGACAGAAGGCGAAAAGCGAGCACTTACAGGTAGGGTCTGGTGACCTCTCACACTTTTTAAATGGAATTTTGTTTAAAAGAAGCGTTTAAATGGAGACTGTGCAAGATATAGACGTTTTTAGGTCAAAAGATGCCCTAGAAGACAGAGACGAAGATGTTTACGATACCCTAATTAGGTTTCCGGTCTCCGATGTAAAAATTAAGTTATCTGAGTTATTAAAAGAGGGTATAGACCCCCATAGGGTTCACCAGTCGTCTCTGATAGCTTTTTGCCCAGACCAATTTCCTGTTTTCCCAGAATTCGTCTCCTGGTGTGCCGAAAATTATTCCCGGGAAGAAAGAGTCGTTTTAAACAGCCAGAAAACCAGATCCATTTGCAAAATCAAGCCAGCCGAATTGATTAGAGCCCTGGAAGTAGATTTGCCCCAAACCCTGGACCCTGAGGTTTTTTCTGAGGTTTCAATTATTGAAAATTTTCAACATGCTTCTCAGAATGATAGGGAAATGTTTTTGTCGACGTGTCTTAGACCAGAGACTAGCATTTCGGAACTCCCTTACCCTTTAGATATCAATCTTTTTAATGAAAATACTCAGTTGGTCTTGACACTGTTGGACGTAGTTTTAGGGTTAGATACGGATTTGTATATAACTGAGTTTCAATTGAGTTTATTGTACAGAATAAGTATAGTCTAGTCGGGAATTGACGAAAGTCAAATTCCCCGACTAAATTTTGAAACATTCATAGCAGAAAGGATTCATGACCAGATGGTCAATTTTTCCACGCACAGACATTTCAGGTTTCAGGCCTTTTTAATGAGAATGATTATGGTATCCAGTCAGGAATAATTACAGTTCCCAGAGATTGTTTTCACAACTCCACTGGAAAATAATATGTTCAACTTTATCAACTACATGCTCTCAGCAATCTTTAAGATGATTTTCGGAAAAAATCTGCCTAGAGTACTGCCGGAAATGCAGGTATCAATGCAATTGAATACAGAGTATGCTACAGGGGATTGGTTTTTATCGAAAGATAGTACAGTAGTCAGATTGTATGGATTCAAGCATAAACCTTATGTGTTACCAGCATTCCTCACTTTGAGGATTTTTGCCTTGGAATTCTTAAGACAGAAATTGATTGTAGAAGATAACAATTTTTTAGTTCACAGACAAGCAACGGACATTAAATACCCTTTCACATTAGGTCCGTTCACAATAAAGAATAAGAACGCTGCTGTATATATAGAAAAGTTGTTAAAAGACATGAATTTTGAGACAGATGCAGCTATGGAATATGACCCATTAAATATCATATCCAAACGAAGAATTGAGCATCGTATCAAGGCTTTGAATCATCAAATTGTTGAAGGGATGGCAGACAGAGCCAACTGGCTCGAATACAAAGAAGAAATTATTCCAGACACGTCCGACAAAGAAATGTCATTGGAAGAAGCAACGGCGGAAACAGAAAGTGAAATAAATACTGCATTAGTGGGGTCCAAAAGACCTATACAGGACATTATGATCATTGATGATGAAGAGACAGAAAAAGGAAAAAGATTGAAAACCGATGAGTCACAAGAATTGACAACAATTTCAGAAGAAGCAAAAGCGACAGAAGATGAAATACCAGAGGTTACAGTGAAGGAATACAACATTGAAGAAACCCCTGTAGGGGGTGATGTAAATAGACCCAGGAATATCATGGACGTATTTGATGAACATAGTAAAAATAAACAGGAATCCGCGAAGCAAACAAGTCAATTGTTTCCGAAGGTCAGGAATATATCAAATAATGAAGTGAGCTTATTTACCAGTAGGAACATCAAAGAAAATTCTTTGAAATTTTCAGTTGTGATAAAAAACAAAATCTCAGAGATGAAGATAGACTTGTCAAAAGTAAATGCCCCTGATAAAATTTTGTTACATAGACAAGCTGGAGAGGTCATATACTCAGACTATTTGGGGTCCACATTGAGAGCAGACAAACTGAAGAATTCAGTAGATAAATTAAATAATCAGTTGAGATAGGAAAAGGCGGAGAATAAGTCTCGACAATAGCAAATTAAGAAATTGCAAATAGATTTGACTAATAAAGATGGAGATGCAGCCACTAAACTGCTCAAGGAGAAGGAAGAGGTGATCTTAACATTGAGACGAAAATTAAAAATCCCAGACACTGTACTCATTCAAGGTGCAGAATTGACAGTATTAGAAAAAGAGAAAGAAGAACTATCTAACGAAGTCAATGATGTCACTGCTAAAATGTTAAAGCTTCCTGACGAAAAGGATTGTTGGGAAAAAGAAAGGTTCATTTTAGAAGAACAGTTGGCAACAGCAAGAAAACAATTAGCAGAGAATAGTTAGCAGCAAGTACAGACAGGCTCAGAAGAGGATAAGACCGGTGTAGATGGAATTTTACAGGCAATGTCACAAATAAGTTTAAAAGATAATGAAATCAAATTGTTAAAGACAGAAGTACATAAATTGAAAGAAGAAAATGAAGTAAAAGAGAAAGAAATAAAAACTTTGCAGGCAAAAAATCAGGAATTGAGCAATAATAATAAAGGGTTAGCAGCTCATGTAACAGGACAAGCTGCTATGCAGGGGTGCAAACATATGGTGTGGGACCAGATCATTAAAGAGGTTGAAAAACTTAGGCCATATCTGGAGTACATAAGAGTTAAAGAAAAGGTAGCCAAAGATGCCTTCGAAATTTACCGAGCAGTCAGGGAGAACCTAAATAGAAAGCCGAAAGAAATAGCCCAGAGAGCAATAACATTTTTAAACAGTCTATCTGAGGCAGACCTGACAGCCATGAATATAACGAACAGAATTTCTGTCATCACTTGGGCCAGAAGGATCGTGGGCAAATACTCACATGTCGAAAATGTCGAGGCCAAAGCAGGAGAAATAAGGAAAGAAGTAATCCAGTTCAAAAAGCAATTTGAAAAGTTAGTGAATAAGGGATTCCCAGCTTTCTGGAACGAAAATAGTGAATTAATTCCTCCAAATGACTATAAAAGATTACTGTTTGACATCAGGATGGATCACCGAAATTTCCAGCAGCTAGATCACATGCTCACAGGAAAAATTTTAATGGAGAAAATGTCAGGGGAATTTGAAATTTTAAATATGCTAATTTCAACTTGTGCAAACCTTCTTCCTATTTCTTATGCAGGTCATATCGAGATGCGAGTCTTGGTGAAGGAAATGACCAGTTATGACTTACCCACGGTTGACCAGTGGAATTATGTGGAGAAGTACGGAAAGACCAGATATTCTGTTCATACCTAGATGCATTTGAAACTCTTGCCATGTGGCAAAAAGATGATATCCAAAAAGTTTTGCCAAGTGGCAAAAAGACATTTTTATTTTAAATTTGTAATATTATTTGAAAGACGGTTATGGGTTGCTCGAAGACAATTATCTTTTAGTTAAACATTTTTAATTATTAATTAAAAGAAGCAGTTATGTAGAGCTTCTTCTAAAAATTTTGTATAAAAACAATGGAGGTCATTGTTGAAAGGGTTGGAAAATTTTTGAGAAACAAGTATCTTTTGAAGTTTATTTTTGAAGAAATAAAAGCAGTACAGTGATGGTACCTATCTTTTGATATCAGAGATTCATGAGTTAATCAGTCTTACAGTCTGTTATTCTCCTTATCTTTATATGTGCATGTTTACTTTCTTCGTTATATCTCCCATAGTGTTTTTCTTCCATATTTAAATGAGCACTTGAAATAACTTGAGATTCATACCGGTTATGCCTCATTTTATTTGCATTTAAATATCCATTATATTCTCCAAAGTTGACAATAGATTCATCCTGGATAGATGCCTGTTGTTGATGGAATGTCTTTACTTCTTTCTATGTCACCTGAAAAATCTAATTGACTGTAATATGATTACTATCTTGCCTCTGTGTAAATTTGTATGGTGAAAATCTCTTACTGGTTTATTATACATTTGAAAGCTTCGACTCCATGCCCAATGTTTCTTGTTTACCTTTTCGACCAGAAAATATTTTTTGAGAAATTTTAAGAGAACCTTTGTATATTTTTAGCCTTCACATATATATCAAGAGAGAGCCCTCTCTGGTGGGGAAAATGGCTAGTTTTTCTACCTAAAGCTTGGTTTGAAATAGGTTACCTTAGGTCTTATTTTCTTACAACCGGAATAAAATCTAAGTGCTAACAATGATGATGATGGTGATGATGATGATGATGATGATGATGGTGGTGGTGGTGGTGGTGGTGATGAGGATGATGATGAGGATGAT
>BSBM01001642.1:4662500-4667500 GCA_027924585.1 Larix kaempferi
TCTGTGCTCTGGGGAAGCACCAGACGACCCTTGTATCTCAGAGAAGCACCATCCCAAGAGTAATGTGGTACATAAGAAGGGTTGTTGGTCAAGCATTGGATGATTTGAGATAAGGAAGAGTCATTGACATAACCCTGTTGAACAGATTGCAACCAATTTGGATCAGGCATAGAAATAGCTGAAAGAGAACCTTGGGCATCAAATGTGTGAGAAAGAGCATCTACCACAATATTGTCTTTACCCTTCTTGTAAGTGATCTCATAGTCATAACCCATGAGTTTGCTAACCCATTTCTCTTGTGCCGGGGAGGAGACACGTTGTTCCAAGAAATATTTCAGACTCTGGTGATCAGTCTTGATGCAGAAATGATTCCCTAATAGGTATGCGTGCCACTTCTGTACTGCATGCAAAATAGCCATGATTTCCTTCTCATAGGTAGAGGCAGCTAAATTCTTACCTAAAAGGGCTTTGCTAGTGAATGCAATGGGGTGTTCATCTTGAAGGAGAACAACACCAAGTCCATTGCCGCAAGCATCACTCTCAATAGTGAAGGGCTTGGAAAAATCGGGCATAGCTAGCACAGGTGTAGTACACATAGCTTGTTTTAGTTTGTCAAATGCACACTGAGCAGCATGTGTCCATGTAAAAGCATCCTTTTTCAATAGAGCAGTTAATGGAGCTGCAATCTTCCCATAATCCTTGAAAAACTTGCAGTAGTAGATAGTCAACCCCAAAAAACCACGAAGGCTCTTGAGGGTCTGAGGATGCGGCCAATTGTTCATGGCATCGATTTTGGCAGGATCCACGCGAACCCCTTGTGCTGAGATAATGTGCCCGAGATACTCAACTTCCTTCTGTCCAAAAACACATTTAGACTGCTTGGCATGGAGATGATGGTTAGAGAAAAGTTGCATGACAAGATCCAGATGTTGGAGATGTTCATCCCATGTTTTACTGTAGATGAGGATATCATTAAAGAATATCAGAGTGAATTTCCGCAAGTAGGGTCGAAATATTTTATTCATTAATGCCTGGAATGTGGAAGGAGCATTAGTGAGGCAAAAGGGCATGACCAAAAACTCATAATGGCCATCATGTGTGCGGAAAGCTATTTTAGGGATATCATCCTCATGAACCTGAATTTGATGATACCCAGAACGAAGATCCAACTTGGAGAAAAAGTGAGCCCCATGAAGCTCATCAAGAAGCTCATCAACAATAGGAATTGGAAACTTATCCTTGATGGTGAGTTGATTAAGTGCTCAGAATTCAATGCAGAGGTGCCATGACCCATCTTTTTAGCGGACAAGAATAACTGGAGAAGAAAAGGAACTAGTGCTTGGGCAAATAATACCTTGCTTTAATAAGTCCCGAACGAGCATTTCAATCTCCATTTTTTGGTGAAATGGGTAGCGATAGGGCCTGATGTTGGGAGGAATGTTGCCAGGAAGGAGCTGAATACGATGGTCTTCTGGTCTGGAAGGTGGAAATCCCACTGGTTCAGCAAAAACACCTGTATATCGATCCAGAATTTGTTGTAGATCCAAAGGAGTAGTGGAGACCACTGAAGGTTGCATCTGAATGGAATGGAGCTGAGCGATGACACCATGTGAATTCTTCTTGAGGAGTTTTTCCATGCGATGTGAACTGATGATGCTGAGAGAACCTGGTTGTAATCCCGTCAAGGTGTGTTTTTGGCCATTGAGAAAAAATTGCATCCAAAGTTCAGCAAAATCCCATAAGATAGGGCCAAGTGTGCGTAGCCATTGAGCGCCCAAAACCACATCACATCCGTCTAAGGTCAAGGAAAACATGTCAGAGCGCAAGGTACAATATCCCATAGAGATACGCACATTTCAACACTTCCCTTTGCAAGGTAAGGTGCCCCCATTGGCAACCATGACTTCAAAGTTGGAGCAAGGATGGATAAAACAATCAACTTGTTTGGCGATCTGAGGGTCAATGAAATTATGAGTGCTACCAGAATCAATGAGTATTGTAAGAGGAAGCTTCTTGAAGTAACCCCTGACCCGCATTGTTTGGGGGGTGGTGATTCCAGCTAAAGCATGGAGAGATATCTCTGGCTGGTCCTCCTGAGACGGAGGGTCAATAGGCGGTTCCTGAATGTCGACCGGAGCATCCAGTGTTTCTGGATCTTCGTCACCAATTTCAGAGGCAGGCAGAGAATCCACATCCAAGAGATAGAGCTTTTGCTGAACAAATCTATGTCCCCGAGTGAATTTCTCATCACAGTTATAGCAAAGCCCCTTTTCTCTGGGTGCTTGCATCTTTGTTTTAGACAAACGCTTGATAGGAGTTGGTCGAGGAGCCTGCGGTATAGGTGGTCGTTGAGAACCCATATTTCGGAAGGGAACAAAAGTGGGCTTGGAGCATTGTTGGGCTGCAATCTTGTCTTCTGCCAACTTAGCCAACCCTAGTGCTTCCATCATTGTCTTGGGACAAAACATTTTGACCTCAGAGTGGATGGCATCCTTTAGACCACTGATAAAACAACTCCGGTAAAAGTGATCAGACAATCCTTCGGTGTGGTTGGCTAGATTCTCAAATTCGGTTTGATACTCTCTCACAGTGCCAATTTGGCAAAGTTTAGTGAGGGCTCCTGTGAATTCATCAAAAGCACTAGGACCAAATCGTTACAAAAGGAGCTGGCAAAAGTCTGGCCATTTGGGCTTTGGATGAGCCTTGATGTACCAACGGTACCATTGAAGAGCGTGTTCCAAATGAAAGGATGCCAGTGGAACTTTGTTGAAATCAAAAGTATTATGCAGACTGAAATATTGTTCTGCATGATAGATCCATCCAGTTGGATCGGTACCATTGAAGCGAGGAAAATCAAGCTTCGGACCACGGAAATTGCTGGAAGAAGAGAACCCATTGTCTGATGAAGACTCGGACTGCCATTTGTTGTTCATAGCTGAATGTTCAAGATGGAGGCCGAGAAATTTTTCATCCAGATCCTGGATTTTGGCTTGGATGGCTGCAAGGGTGTCCTCCATGGTTTTTGCTCCTGCACGGGTGACAACCATAACCAGGAGTTTTTTTTTCTTTTCTTTTTCTTTTTTTTTTTTCTTTTCTTTTTCGGTTGACTGGGTAGGAAAACAAAAACAGAAACTACTTCAGTAAAGGAAAATCTGGACTTGGAAAAAAATCTGAAGTGTAATTGGGGTTTGACTAGGTTTTGGACACTGTTGAATAGACAGGGAAGCAAAAATGAGGATTTCAGAAGCGGGATGAAAGAATGGGAAAATTTGGCAAAGGGGAACAAAGAAGCAGAATTCAGAAAGGAACTCTGTGGTAAAATTTGAAGGTGATTGGGTGAAATCTGAGGAAGTTATGGTAAACCCTAAAAATAGAAAAATGTTGGATTTCGGGCTTTGGGAAGGGGAATTGGGGATAGGGTCCTCAGGAATGAAATATGAAGAATGGGATGACAGGGGTTCCCCGAAAATTTCAAGGGAAACATAATGAAAACAAGGGAGATATGGAGAAAAAACTTTTTTGTTTTTTTTGTTTTTTTGTGTTTTTGTTTTTTTGTTTTTTTGTTTTTTTTGTTTTTTTTGTTTTTTTTTCAGAATGGAGCGGCTACGGTTCGAAAGGGATCTGAAACGGTGCCGAATGGATTGAAAATGGTTGGATCTGGAACGACTTGCAAAATGGATCTGAACGACTGGATCTAAAATGGCGTAGCAACGATCGACAACAGTTCAACTGAAAATAGATATGTGTGGCTTCCTAACAGTTCAAGGGTTTCACTCGGCCACCAATGCTGTCTGACGGCTTGCGTATTGGGGCAGTACCCCTCACTCCACGGCTCAGGTAAAACTGAGAACCGCTTTGCCACAAACGACAACTCTTGGTTTACCTCACGGGTGGGAACTAGTCAATCAGGTAGGGGTTGTTGCCCTTTTCACTGGCAGGTCCTCTCAATGGGCTAGCTACTTCGGGGTTCCTGTGGTACTCCTCACAATGAGTTTTAGGGCTTATGCCCAAGTACTTCCCACAGTTAAGCGGATAGGGATTATTCCCAAATCCGAACCTGCAACAGATGCGAAAAAAAAATTGGCAGAAATTTCACCCAGCGAGCCCAAGAAAGTGCTCTGATACCAGATGTGATGCACTTTGATACCAGATGTGATGCACTTGCAACAATTAATTAATAAAAATATGCGAAATAGCAGAAATGACAGAACTCAGAATCACTTTTATATTGATCACAGGCCACTTCGAGGGGGCAACCTCCCATGAGCAATCTCAATACAAATAACTTCACGGTGCCTTCATAGGTCTCAACACACAGTTATATACTAAGTCTAGGCGCCAATACTATGGGTCAAAACCATGGGCCACTACAAACTATGGATCAACAATACTATGGGCGGCTTACAAAGCATATGTGCCAACAACAATAACATAAACTATTGATCAACAAATACTACGGGACGACTTACAAAGCATATGCGTCCAACAACAATATACTAACAAAGTAAAGACATGGGTTCCTAACAGAGGATGATGATGATGATGAATACGTTGAAGACGATGATGATGAAGATGATGGAGATAAAGATGGTGGTGATGAAGATGATGAGGATGATGATGATGATGATTATGATGATGAAGATGATGATGATGATGACGAAGATGATGATGATGGTGATGATGATGATAATGATGATGATGATTGCCATAAACATCATCATCATCATCTATTGATGTATATGTAACTTCGGAGTGTATTTCATATATGTATATTGTACTCCTATAGAGATGGTATTATTCCTCTATATGGAAGTGTTTGTATTCCTATAGAGATGTTATTATTCCTTTATACAGAAGTGTCGTCATTTATATTGTAAGTGTTGTAACTTATACTTGATGGGTTATTAGACCACCTTGTTGGGGTTGGCCTTGTATAAGTCATGTGGCTGAAAGGGTTATTAGACCACCCTATTGGGGGTCGGCCATGTGGGTCAAAGGGT
>BSBM01001642.1:4672500-4675000 GCA_027924585.1 Larix kaempferi
TAGCTTCCCAAATGCTTCCATGATAAACTAGTCATGTTTTTTATCCCATGACTAAATTAGTCGTCTTTTTTATTCCATGTCTAAATTAGTTATTTATTTTAGTCATTTTTAGTCATGATCACTTAAAATTGCTCAAATTTGGTCATATTTCACTTAAAAATACTGTGGTGACCAACTTTTTGGTGACTTAGTCATTTATTTAACATAATAACCAACGTTTTTTATTGTCTAGTCACTAATTACCCATTTTTGTACTAGTGAGTCTTTCCCTTTATTAGTAGTAAAGCTTTCAACAGCTGGATCGTATTGGTTATGTCTAGTATGATGGTTGACATTGACATACAACATAAGTAGGTGCTTGAACCTGGAGTCATGGGGTTGATTGGATGATGATGATGGGGGTGCATAAGGTGCCATGGGTTGTCCTACGACTACCCCTAATGGTGGGAAATTTTTTTGTAAGACCTTCAGTTGCAATTGGGTGGACTTAGACATAGGCAGATTAGATTGCCATTGGAGGCGGAGTAGTCATTTCTCATTCTTTGACCTCATTCTAAAACTCTCAATTCAATTTTGCATCCAAGGCAAGCCATCAATTCACTCCATCATTGCAACTTGGGCTCTTACAATCCTATGAGTGGAGTGGATACTCTACCTGGCACATAGCTTACACATGTTCAAGAATAAACACATAAAATGGAAGCAAAACAAAATAAAGACATAAAATGGAAGAAAAACAAACTTTGTTTTGCTTCCTTATCCCATACCGAGTGAACCAATCTCTCATGTTGATAACCACTCTTAAGCATTAGTTAACTATAGTTAACCAAAGGCACTCCAATGCATAGAAAATCTAACACTGAGAAGCAAGAAGGTCAATTACTAATCCAAAAACTCTAGTAATGATAACCAATATAGTTTTCAAAGTCAAGTCCTAAATCCATACTTGGTTATTAGTATTTTGAATGCCCGTGTGTACAATATTCGAGAGTGTACTAATTGATTGTCAAAGTGCCACCGCCTCTTCTCCCTCCTTGTGATAACATAAGGCATAAAAATCCCACATCCCATCACACCATAAGCACATCCGAATATAAACTATATTCTTGAAATTAAAAGAGTGGAAACTCAATAATTTTACAAGCCCATCAACATACACTATATTTTAGCATATCCGCGGATATGCGAGAACAATATTAAAACTTATATTATTACGAACATTACATTATCGACATCACATTTTAAAATAAATAAAAATTCGTACATCGCATGACACCATGAGTTCATAATTTCCCATATTCCATGACGCTAAAATCTTTTAAAAATAGAACATTATTTATATTGAATATTAAGCCATTTGCATTATTAGAATGTTTTTAATAGAATTTTACTCCATGGCAAAGTTTAGAGTGAAGATTAACGATCAAAGAATTTTATGGTCAGTTATTTTATTTAATCAATTTCTAATTAATTTTGTAATTCTTCAAAACAATTAGTTCTAGAGTGTTTTATTTATTTCTTAAGTGAACTTAATTTTATTATTATTTTTAATGGTTTCATAAGCAACATTCTCTTCTTCAATTTTTTTTATGAATTATAAAAAATAATTATATAATTATATAATTTTTTTAGATAATTTGTATTATTAAATTGTTTTGATTAAAATTTTAATTTCATATATAACACAATTTAAAATTAAAATTAAAAATAAAATATTTTAATATATATATATTGTAAGTCTGCAAATTGTATTAATTAGTATAGGAAAAAAACAGATAACTTGTAGGCACATGAGGCGGTGTCAGATTGTGAAGACACCATTCCAAACGTTTATAGATACTAATATGACTCAAAGAATTAAGGATTAAAGAATTTTATATTCAGTTATTTTATTTAATCATTTTCTAATTAATTTTGTAATTCTTCAAAACAATTAGTTTTAGAGTGTATTATTTATTTCTTAAGTTTGTTTGTCCTTTTATTTTCCGGCGGGAAGGATCTGTGTGGCCCTTAATACTGGGCAGAAGAAGGAACTTAATTTTATTATTATTTTTAATGGTTCATAAGCAACATTCTCTTCTTCAATTTTTTTCATGAACTATAAAAAATAATTATATAATTATATAATTTGTTTTAGGTAATTTGTATTATTAAAATATTTTGATTAAAATTTTAATTTCATGTATAACAAAATTTAAAATTAAAATTAAAAATCAAATATTTATATATATATATATATATATATATATATATATATATTTGTAACTGTCCAAATTGTATTAATCAGTATAGGGAAAAATTACAGAGCTTGTGGGTACTTTAGGCGGTCTAAGACGGTGTAGCCACCATGCCAATCGTTCAAAGATGCTAATATGACTCTTACGTACCCAACAAAATGCCCGATCCTGAAAGGGAAATCAGGCCAAAGTTTTATGATCACACTTTAAACTATGCATAGCTAACTTGTGGAAAAAATTACTGAGCATTCTATAGCATAAAA